>JACCIY010000480.1:65000-66316 GCA_025506505.1 Flaveria sonorensis
CTTTCCATCCATGCTAAGATTATTGTAGCAAATAACATTAACCGAAGCACTCAGACTGCGACTTCTTTTTTGGTAGAGTTAGAGAGCAGATTGCTACAACCAAGATCATATTGGTAAGATAAATGTTAAAATGCTGGTAGATGAACTTTGGTAGCTGGTTCGATGCAGACGTTGTGGTTGAAGGCGCTTTATACGCCTTTTTCTGAGGCATGGTATTGTCATCGAGCTCACCAACATAGAAGTCTTTCAACATGCCTATGGCATTTTGACTGTGGCCCACATCTTCGAAATCTTCTGTTGCATCTTTCCCTATAATATTATAACTAAAATGTCATAATTTAAATCGATAAAGATGCATATGTAGGCAGAATATCACGTTTTTAAAGTCTTACCGGTTGCTAAGACTAGGACCTCATCACCGCCGGATGATCATCAAGAAATGGGGTTACATCATATACCTAAGTTACATTACAACCCCCATGGGAAATTGTCAGCCATATAATAAGTAGGGTTCATATTAGAAGAAATTAAGTTTTTAAGTAGCAACTACGTCAGATTATAAATAGAAATTTGCTGTCATTGATCCGAAGTATAAAAGCTAAGGATGGTATGAATACATCATCAGAATACATTAAGTGTTAAACTATTTAGTAGTAATTACTGTTGAAACTGTGAAGGGAGATAAAATTGATTGCCATTTTCTAAAAAGAGATGGAGGGACAGCTACTGGTATGATGATGAATACTAAAACTAATTATCAATGTTTGCATTGAAATGACTATTTTATCCCTATAACAAGTTCCGGTGGTTGCCAGAGGATAATCGCTTCTAAGGGTGTCATGGATGTTTGTGATTGCTTATTAAAACTGCCTAACTGCTTATTGATTTAGAAATAAGCAACTCCAAACTACTATTCAAAACACCTTAACCAACAAATAATAAGATGAACATGTTGGATAATAATGTTAAACATCCTCGAAGTACATAACTTCAAATTACTCATCTACACTAACTATTGAAAAGTGAAAAGCAAATAAACATTAAATGACCAATCCCAAACACACCTAACTTTTATAAAAGGTATAGTGTGGTAGTAATAAAACTTGGGTGTACTACCACCACCCTTATATGTGATTTCACCCTCTATGCAATATAACAGGAAGGAAAACAGACAGAGAAGAAGTTTCTATTTCTGTCAATTCAAATATATATCAATTACTTCTGAACCATAATGTGAAGTTGAGTGGCTATTAGGCGGGGCGGTTGGGCTATGTAACGGGTCAAACAGGTTTGGGTCGAAATGGCTCACTTTAAAA
>JACCIY010000445.1:0-47626 GCA_025506505.1 Flaveria sonorensis
TCCTAAGATGAATGGACAAGCAGCTCGAAGTGAAAGCAGATGGGATTCGAATATTTCATGGACAAGACTTTGGGTACCTCTACACGGAAATCTGAGAGACTTGGTATGAGTGAGGCACATAAGTCTAAAGTACTCTATACATCCTGGATCTGACAAGATGTATCATGATCTGAAGGCGCACTATTGGTGGCCAAAATGGAAAGATGTAGCTACATATATGAGTAAGTGTCTGACCTGCTCAAAGGAAAGTGGAGTATCAGAAGCCATCTGGGTTGTTACAACAGCCTGAGATTCCTATGTGGAAGTGAGAACAGATTCTCAATGGATTTCATTACTAAGCTACCTCGGACTCCTACTGGTGTGACACAATTGTGGACCGATTAACGAAGTCTGCTCATTTCTTGGCAATAAGGGAAACAGACAAAATGGAGAAATTAACCAGACTTTATTTGAAGGAGATAGTTTTAAGACATGGTGTACCGGTTTCAGTCATTTCCGACCACGATGCTCGTTTCACATCGCATTCTGGCAGTCTTTGCAAAAATCTTTAGGTACGCGGTTAGACATGAGTACTGCTTATCACCTGCAAACCGAGGTCAAAGTGAGCGTACTATACAGATGTTGGAGGACATGCTACGCGCTTGTGTGATTGACTTCGAGAATAATTGGGAAGTTCACCTACCATTGGTGGAATTTCTTACAACAACCGTTATCACACTAGCATAAAGGCAGCACCTTTGAAGCTTTGTATGGGCGAAAATGTAGATCACCAGTTTGTTGGGCTGAGATTGGTGATAGCCAGCTAATGGGTCCTGAGTTAGTACACGAGACCACTGAGAAGATTGTACAAATAAGGAACCGTATGGCTGCAGCGCGCGACAGACAGAAAGTTATGCTGACAAGCGACGAAACCCCTAGAATTCCAGGCTGGGGACAAGGTCTTACTGAAAGTCTCACCATGAAAGGCGTGATTCGGTTTGGTAAAAGAGGAAACTAAACCAAGATACGTTGGACCGTTTGAGATATGGAGAAGAATAGGTCCAGTGGCCTATCGACTAGCCTTACCTGATTCACTAAGTGGAATCCATGATGTACTCCATGTTTCAAATCTAAAGAAGTGTTTGACCGACGAAACGATGATCGTACCGCTTGAGGAAGTGCAAGTAGATGAACAATTAGCTTCATTGAGGAACGGTCGAGGTTATGGATCGTGAGGTAAAGACACTTAAGCAAAGCAAAATACCCATAGTCAAGGTTCGTTGGAACTCGAGACGTGGACCAGATTCACGTGGGAACGTGAGGACCAGATGAAGCTTAAGTATCCTCACTATTCGAAAAGACGATGCCAGCCGGCGAAGGTATTGATTAAATTTCAAGATGAAATTTCTTTCAACATGGGGATGATGTGACAACTCACCCGAAACTCACTCGATTACTTTGTGCTAATGTAGTAGACCAGTGATGGTACACATACCATGTAATGCAATTTTCGGGACGAAAATTCTTTCAACATGGGGATAATGTGACATTCGGGTAATTTTTCGTTACCAAACTCCGTTAGTTCCGTTAAGTCTTGCATACACGTGTCGTGAGCACACATGTTGACTTAATAATAATTAATAATGATAAACTGATAATATTTAGTTAATGATTTGATTATTAAGTTGTGGTTATGTGTTTACGTGATTTAAATATTAATTGTGAATTTTATCGCGTAACGTGAAAACGTGTGTATTTAATCCGTATGTTTTGTATTTAGTAAAGATAAAATATATAATTGTTATTATTAGTTTATATGCTTATTATTTTAGTTAAAAACCTTTTTAAAAAATAGTTTTAAACCTTAATTTTTATAAAATGTAAATTACAAGACTTAAAGGTAATTATGGATAATTAAACGAAATAAAAATCAAAACCCTAGCCCCCACACCCCCCTACGGCCTCGATCACCCTCAAACACACACACACACACACTTCGAATTCAAGCAAGAACAAGCAATTGGTGGTCGATTTTGGTTGATTCCAAGCAACACAACACGTTAGAAGCATCAAATCTTGTCCAATACGTGATTAAAGGCTAGATTTTGTGTTTTTATTGAGGTGTTTGGCCGAAGCATGGGTTCGAAACCTACAATTGAAGGTCGATTCTTGATGTTTATTGATGTTATTATGTTAGTTAGATGTATATATGTTAGTAACGTTGATTATGCAAGAAAGCTTGATTTTGATGTGTTGTTCATAGGTTACTAATAATAGTAACTTTATTTGCATGAATGATATGATTTGATGGTGAATTGATGTTGTTAATTTGTTTGTGATGTATATGGATGTTAGATTGATGATATTGATGCTAGAAACATAAGAATGAATGATGTAGTTCATAGGTTACCAAAGTAGAAACTTTTGATGTTGAATGTTGATGAATTATGATGAATGGTGATGTACTGTGGTTGATGATGGTACATGAGTATTAGATTATAATTTTGGTGCAAGAAACCCATGGATTAGGTAGTCTAGTTCATACTTTGCCAAAAGTCGAAACTTTTGTGTATGAAGATTTGTGTTTGAATGGTTTGCAAGTGTTTGATGAATGTTTATGATTTCTATGAGCTAGGTGGGCATGTTATTGATGATTATGTGGGTAATTCATGAAGGAATAGATTTGGGATTTACTTTCCAAAAGGAAACTTTATTTGTACAAAATCTTGAATATGATGATTTGGGCATGTTTGTGACGTTAGGATCATGCTAGTATGTTCATGGATGAATTCTAAGGTGGTAGAATGTATTGTTTGGGTTGTATGAATGCTTAATTGGTTAATTGAAAGTTTTGGTCTTTTGTGGGTATACATGATGATGGGTCATATGGGTATTGATAGTACTATTGTTGGGTTGTAATAGATCATGGTTGCACATTTTGGTTGATATGGTTCTGTTGAATAATATGGTGATTACTTGAAATCACATGGACTGTGTGATAAACAGTGTGGTGAACTGTTATGCTTGATTGAATGGAAATTTCACTGTAATGTCACCAACGGGTCAATGGGTCAACTGGGTCAATGTGTCTTGTTTTTACAAAACCTTGAGTTCTTTGGTTTATAGAGCACTTAGGGTTTCATCATGATTCTGTGTATACGTACTTATGTACTTGCGTGTTCTAGGTGACCTCTGAAGGTTGTCTTTCCATCTCTCTTTCAAGTTAAGCCCTTAAGTTATTTCTTAAGCACATCAGATGAGTTCATGCCCCACTCTTTTACATACTCTCTTTTGGGGGAGATAGCATACTGGTTTTACAAACGCTTTATTTATATGAGTTGTGTATAGTATAATATAGTGCTGAATACCATGAAAGTCCTCACACTTTTGGATTGTTAATAATGATGATTAGCGGGAAATCTTGGGTAGTACTACTGGGTCTGACGAGCCCCACCTGTGCGACTCGAGGTCAAACGGGTGCAATTTTGTCCTAACACGAATTGTCACGACTTGGTAAGTCGTGACGGGAGGCAAAAAATGCAACACAGTCAGCTTCAATCGCGAATCACTATGATTATTACTGATGAATATAGACTAGCTATCTATTTCAATACACCTCTTATATTTTGCAGTTATTACTGATTTATGATTAACGCAAACTCTTGAACTCACCAACCATTGTGTTGACTCTTTTAGTATGCTATTCTCAGTTTAAGGTGGCTATTGCCTAGGAGCACGTGCACGAGTCCGCATCCATGTAATGTCAGCATGTTTAAACAATGTTCATTTTGGTTGTTTGTGTTGGTTAAAATATTTAAATTTGGCTTGCACAACTTTTGGGCGTGGGTGTTTGCGCATTTCATACTATGCTACATTGTTTGGGTTTCTCTGGTTTTTTTTTAAACGCTTCCGCATATTTTAAAGTTAAACTCTGGTTTTGAATGTTGGTCATATAGAGTCGTTCTGAGTAACTAATGACTGAGATCCTGGTATGTCACACGCCTCGCGGTAAAACCCCGCATGTGGATTTTGAGGGTGTGACACTGGAGGTGGGATGATTTCAAAGGAAATGACTTACTACTCTGAGGAACACTGGAAGAAAATAAATGTTGATCAGAAAGCCTGACCACTCTCCAAATTTCTCTTCCAAACTCCATATATAGGGGCTTCAAGAAGTGCAAAACTACTAAGCAGCTCTGGGATGCACTTAAGCTTATGTATGAGGGGTCTGAGGAAGCCAAGAAAAACAAGAAAGACATTATGAAACAGCAGTTTGAGAACTTGACCTACAATACAAGTGAAACCAGGCTGAACTATCTGGGGTCCAGGAACTACAATGTTAATGAACTCATCTCTCTCCCCTTGGAAGAAATGAATGAACTGGCTGCTATGGAAGTGTCAAAGGAGAGAAGGGAAGCTGAGGATGCAAAATTATTCCTCAAAATCAAAGAAGAAAGGAGAAGAAAAAGCTCTACAAAGCTCCTACCTTCTCCCCAGTTCAGGAAAGCCCAGAGGCAGAGACTGTGGCCACTAAGCAACAAACTCAGGTAGGTAGAGAACAAAACTGGCAAAACATGATTACCTGCCCGAGTACCATAGGCCTCTATCAAGCAGCAAACCTGCTTCCCTTGTCCTATGAGTACATTGAATTTGAATACCTCAAGCAGCTAGTGCAAGAAGTGCTAAAGAGTAAAAAGCTGCTAAAAGGAAGATGAGGGAAGATGCTGCTAGGTCAAGCGCCACTATTACAACAAATCTAAAGAAGTCTGCTGATAGACAGAAGATGGTGAGCTTTTTGAAACTGTATGGATTCTTCAGAAGGAGACTTGGTCCAATGTCTCTATCCATCATGGATGAGCACATTAGAGTGATCAAGTAAAAGATCAAAAGGGATGAGCTAGTTGACTTGCATTCTCCACTATGTCAGGTTGCACCTGAAGCTGAGGTCAAGGTTGAACCCCAAGAGACAATATAATCTGGACCTAGTGCTGCATCACAGCCAGCTTTATCTTTTGATCTACAATAGGATCCTGATACCTCTTCTTCTGAACCTGTGAATGAAAAGGATCCAACTAATAAGGACAAATAAGAACCATCAGGTGTTACAGGCCAGCCTTCTTAGTTAAAGTACAGAAAGAGGAAGAGGATGGCTATCAGAAGGGATAAAAAGAAGAAGAAGAGGAAATCCAAGGCATTCACCTTTGCACCTCAGGATGGGTCAGAACATCCTAAGGGTGATCAAGAAGAGGCTGCTCATCCAACTCCTATTCAAGTAGAGCCTCTTGTTGCTGAGAGACCCATCGTGTCTTGGATGTTTGCCACCAATCCAGACAAATGGTATGTCACTAGAGATTAAGGGGGTCAAGACATGTACTTCTGGCAAAACATACTTGACCTCCCTCTGCATTATCTCTATGACATAAGGAGATACTTTAAGAGTATGAGAAATCCTAACCAACTGATGATAAAGGAAATGGTCTTGATTCTGATGAGGACTGTCAATAAATGAAGATCAAGCTTCAAAGCTCTTCTTCAGCTTTGGTAGCATCAGTCTAGGGAGAGTTTGTAAAGATCACACTTAGAGGCTGATGTAACCAAAGAGCTCTCAGCATGCACATGTGAAGTACAAGGAAGTCACTTCGAAATATTTGATATAACTTAGTGAATTATACTAAGTATCGAATCTTTCGAAGCCAAAGGACCAAATCTTCTGAAACCAAATAGGAAGTCTTCCGAAGCTTCAAAGACAAAGTCTTCCGAAGCCAAAGACTGATTTCTTCCGAAGACAGAGAAGACATGCTTTTTCTGAACACCTTTTGACAAAAGCGGAACAACTTTCCGCTGCCACTTCTGAAGACTCACCAACTTATATGAGTTGATGAAAAGTTCTACTTTTGTCAAACTGTAGATTAGGTCTTTTGTCTGTAACTTTCTACTGTTGTACTTTTATCATTTTTTATAATATATTAGGATATGAGCTATGGCATGTTATAGTCACTAGTCAAACGGTAATCTGCCTTTTGACTCTACATTGATCTTGTTGTCTAGATTAGGTTTTCAGTTAGCCTTCAAAGTATGGCCGGCTGTAGGATGTAGTATAAAGTATCCTCAAGCACTTGTATCTTTAGATAGCTTTGTACACGTTGTAAGAACTTGAGAGCAATATACAATATTTTTGAAAACCATATTATCTTGTCCTTGTTTTTACTTTTGTTCTTTGTTTTATCATAAAACCGGTTTTCTATCTGATCTGTTAAGTGTTCTAACACTCTCCAAACATTTTAAAACTATTGCATTGACCACCCTTAAAACGGTCCTGCAGGGCTCTACCTTTAAACCTCACAATGGGGAAGAAAACCCATGACTTGTATCTATTTTTAGATCCATCATTGAAATAAGATTAATTTGATGTACAGTGCCGATATAAAAATGGCTTTATATTTTAAGAATTTTTATTGCAAAGTACATGTAAATTAAAGAGAATAAATTTTAAATTTAACTTGTGCAATTGGTAAGATACAAATTTGTTCAAACTTAAAGAAAGATGTGTAACCGCTTAGTCTTCTTGTCTTTCATTGTAACCCGTTCATGTCCGTGTCAATATCTTATATATTATAATCACTAGCTTATAAAGAAAATATTAAATAAAATAAAAATTCATTAATTATAAATGATATTATAAGATAACATACAATTGAAATTACATATACATAAGAACTATACGTGATAAACAATGATATTAACTTTTTAAACTTTTTAATTTTGTTTTTTAAAAATTAAATTAAACATTTTTTTCAAAAAAAAAAAACAATTTTAAAAAATATTATTTTCAAAATTTTCCTTACTTAACTCCCAGTTTTAAATATTTTTTGTTTATAAATTTTTACTTTTTAAAACATCAATTTAAAATATTTCATATTTAAAAAGTTTGAAGTTCTAGAAAGATTTCTTTTATAAAAATTTGTTTCTTTGAAATAACATTAATAAAAGATTCCTTGCTTAATTTATTAAAAAATTATTTTTAATTTAAAAAAGAATTAAATAAATTATTAGTAACTAATGTAGTAATTAATATGAAAAAGAAACGGAAAAATTTTGATAAGGAGGAATTTGATGGTGACATGTGTCACTCTTAGTTACTTTTTATTAGAGTAGTAAGATAAAATAATTTAAATAATATGTAACCGTATATATCTTAGGCTTTAATCGGATGTTATCAACGCATCAAAACTTATCTAAAAACCAAGCTTTCAATACCATCAAACAACAAAATTACGCAACACAAAAATATTTCTAAATTAAAGTCATGCATTACGTCTACTTTTGTATTTTAGTAAAGTCATTAAAAGCATGGCTACAAATACATCGGACTACGAAGTCACAAGTTGTAATACCCATGTCGTTCTACGTTCGAATAACATTTGACTTTTTAAATTAAAAAGGGCTACAAGAGAAATACTCAATAAACCTAATTAAGTACTTAACCATAAACTTTCAATAACTTATCAATGTAATTAATAAACGAAGTCTAGTATCTAAATAAGATGGTTATTTACAACCACCGCATGTAGGTCTCTATTTTCTTAGAGGAAAAAAAACCCTTGTTTTAAAACCTCAAAATCTGAGTCTTCATAGAAAATTTAATACTAAATATCATGTAGATAAAAAACTTTTTATTAAAACCATCTTTAAATCAAGTGTAGTGGTTAATTAGTGTTTGAAGCCCCTATTAATGCAATAATATATAAAAAAAATTGTGTTTGACGTTCGTCAAAGGATTGGCGTCCTATGGGTTTGAAGCAATTGTATTCGGTAGATTTGTAACAATTTGTATTTCTTCTTTTCACTTCTGTTAATACTCTGGATTATGTGTCAATACAAATCTATTTACACTAATAAAATAAGGTTTTTACACACATATCATAATTCTAGACTCCCTAATATAGTTTTTTTCGTCACTTTATCTTATAAATAATTATATTAACTACTAACTATATTATTATTTTCAAATTAAAAATATTTTTAATATATTAAGAAAGAGATCTTTCTATATATAGAATTTCTAAAGAAATAATTTTTATACGAAATATTTAAAATTAATATTAATAATTAAAATTCAAAGTTATAATAAGGAATTTTATAAAAATAAAATTTTAAAACGGTTTATTTTGAAAGAAATTCTAAAACAACAACTTAAAAAAACAAAACACAAAAGTATACACAAAAGTTTAAAAAATTGATATAATCGTTTTCTTACTTCGAATCTTTACACATATGTAATTTCAATCATATTTCATCTCAAATATTATTTAATAATTAGTAAAATTTTATTATTAATTATTTAATATTTAGTTTATTCATCCCGTGTAATACATTAAATACTAACCTAGTATCTTCGTGCAAAAGTTTATGGTGGTTTCACATTTTTTATTTTTTATTATTTCGTTTATGATCATATTGTTAAATCTAATAATCAGGTAAGTCATCGTAAGCAAATACGTAATCTATTACAAAAAGCTCTTATTTATTGGATTTGCTCAAAAGGCAAAGCCGAAGTTAAACCTATAATGTTATTAATTATACATTGTATTGTTTCTTTTAAAATTCTACGATAGTTACTATTATTTTATAAACTCTTTACTCTTGAGAGCCAACCCCATCCGGTCTACCCCCGGCAACATCCTACCACCTCCGGTCACCTTAATTTATAAATACTCTTGTCAAACTCATATTTGACTTGAATTGTCTACGCTCAATAACGGTTTTCTATAACAAGACAGTTTTCCAATGAATCAAAATTCAAAGAAATCTGCATTCAAAATATATGTCCTCTATAAGTCAACATACTATTTTAGATCACAAGTGTTACGTCGATGTTAGGTTTCAGTTTATGCTTATAATGGCTATTCTTGCATTATCAATTTATCATTCATAGGTTCAAATACATATCGGATATGAAAGTATTCAAAGGTGAAAATTGTATATGCTACATTTCAGTTACAAATATAATCATTAACCTGTCATTTAAAAAAAATTAAAAGAATTTAAATTAATAAAAGAGTAAATTACACTTTTCGTCCTTTAGTTATATAGCAAATTTCAAGTTTCGTTCTTAAACTAAGGAAATTACAGTAAACATCCTTTATGATTAAATTTTGTAACAGTTTACATCATTTTCCCTAACGGACGTTAGTTTTGTCCGTTAAATCAGGTCATGTGTGTTGCACGTGAGGGTAAATTGGTCTTTTTGCTCTTATTAAACACTATCTCATTCTACCCACCTTCAGCTTCTTTATCTATATTTTTCTCTCTATCTATACATAAAAACATAACTCTCTTTTCTCATCTCTCTCTCTCTCTCTATCTCTCTCTCTCTCTCTCTTATACTAGTTGTCTGATTTTTCACCGCCACTACTCTGCCATGGACACCACCTTCACTCCTCTACCATCATCGGCCACCACTCACCGCCACCCTTAACTCTCTCTCTATCTCCCTCCCTCTCTCTCTATCTATACACACACAAAGAACAACTTGACAAAAGTTTTACATTGATAATGATGGATGATGATGGAATGGTTGTGGCTAGATGATGATGTGGTAGAAGGTGAACAAGTGGGGAGAAGATGACAAGTGGGTATTGGTGAAGAGAGAGAGAGAAGGAGGGAGGGAGGGAGAGAGAGATTGATGAGGGTTTGGTGGAGATGGTGCGATGGTGATGGATCTAAGGAGAAGATAGTAGAGATAGATAGTAAATGGTGGTGAGAAGAGGTGGTGGTAGGGTGGCGGCGGCGACGGGTGGTGACGGTGTTTATGTAAGAGAGAGAGAGAGAGAGAGAGTAAAGGGAGGTTGGGTTTAGGTTAAAGACCTCCCAAAGATCATATAGGTTCATCCTAAACAGTGAATGGCGGATGGTGGTGGTGGTGGTGGTGGTGGTGGTGGCGGATGGGCGGCGGTGGTGGTGGCAGATGATGGAAGTGGCAGATGGTGGCGGTGCTTTTTTTTTTTGGGAGAGAGAGAGATAGAGAGAGAAAGAAAGTTGTTGAGTGGGGTGGGGTGGGTTTTAAATAATTTAATGTTTTAATATTCTGTTTTTATTAGTAACGGTAAAAACAAACTAACCACATGTGCAAGGCACATGACTTGACTTATCGACCAAATTTAACTCCCGTTAAAGGATAGGACGAAACGTGTAAGGTTTTTAAAACATAAAGGATGTTTACTGTAATTTCTTTAGTTTAAGGACGAAATCTGAAATTTGCTACAAACATAAAGGACTAAAAGTATAATTTACTCTTAATAAAAACATGGAAACAACAGAAAATAAAGTAAAATGATCACACATTATGATAATAGTAAAGAATAATAATCTGTTAAAAAACAATTTTGTTACGAAGTCATCTGGTTACTGATTTTATAGTTAAACTAGATTTTATAATTTAAATTTTAATCAACAAATCAATACTTACACTTGATTTTCTCTCGACTCTGCTTGCAATGACAATGACAAGTGAAATATTCAAAAAACATGCTTTTATGAGAGCGAAAATGAGTATAGATACAATGTAGAGTTATAACGATTATATGATGGAAATTTACCTTGACAAAAAGTGAAAATTATGAGTCTAATCGATCAAATTTTCTAGTTCTAGTTTGGATTATTAACATCTTATTGGCTTATTTTTTTTTTTTAAGTTAGTTTTTTTATGTAGCTTCTACGTTAGCTTTATTGTTAAAAGTAGCATTTATATATATTTACGAGTTTTATATATTTGAAATAATTTCTTCAGAAACTAATAATAAGATAAGGATTAACAAAAATAATATTTCAGAATAAAATAATTAAATTATATATAAAAATGTTAGTTTCATAATACTTAGTAGCAAATATTAATGAGCAGACTACTAAAATTGAAAAAAGGTGACAGTCTCAACTATAAACCACCACCGCCTTTCAATTCGCCATTTGCCCCCCTCCATTAATTTCCGATGTTGCAGTCCAACATCACTGCAATTAGTTTTGATTATATGATTGATACTCTTAACCACAATCCTCATCTTTTCTTTTAAACAAAATAATAGACACTTACAAGTGTATATATACACTAGGTTTGAAACACATGTATAACATTGGTAGAAAAATTCAATATTTTAAAATTACTAGGTATAATTACTATTATATATGTTACGTGTCATTAGTAATTAATAAATAATGAATAATAAAAGTTCTAAAATTATAAATACCAATAATTTATTATTTTTAATAATTTATTAAAATAAGAAGATTTATACTTTGGATATTTATTTATTTATTTAGAATACTTAAATAAAATCAATTTCATTTAACAGGAGAGAGAGAAAAAAATAAAAGTTTAGTTTCATGAGAAGCTGTCACGCGTTCTTTCAAATGCTTATTGTATTAAATAGTATAGATATAGATATTTCTATTAACATACATATTAATTTATATTATGCATGTATGTGTATATATAGAAGGACCAAAGGGTGTAACTTAGCGGTATAAACCATTTATTTTAAAGTAAAATAAAGATAATATAATCGTAACATATTAAATTTTTTCTCATAATTAATTAATATATGATCTTCTCTCCTCTCACTTGCTTGTAACATTTTTCGTATACATGTGTAGGTTAGAGAATTATAGAAAGAAAGTACATCATAGAGATAGAGTTATTTATTCTTTTAATTTGAATATAATATTGCTATAGTTTTTTTAACTTGATCATGTTGTGTTTCTCGTCGTATCACGCGGTACTCCTGTGGTTTATTATATATGAATACGCAAAATTGTATGTGCTACATGTCGATATCCATGCAAGTATAATTCCATAACAATAATGTATTTTAATAGTCATGTTACTCCCTTGAATAAAAACATAAATAAATAAATGTTGTTGATTGGTTTTTGTAGTTTGTGTATATTTTCATTTATATATTGAGCCCTTTACTATGTGTGTGTACATAGATGTGTATATATAGTCCTCGTCTGGGCTCCAAAAACATCCATCAATCAACAACAAGCTTTTGAAGCCTTACAGAAACCAAAATAAAAAAGAAAGAAAAAACCTGTTTTGCATAATCTGTTCAAGTCTTTCTTCAAGAAAATGGATACCCACAAACAAAATATGCTTCAAGAAATTGAAAAAGATTTTGCAGGTAATGAAGATTTTTCTTCAGGGAAAATGGGAGCTCCATTGTTTGGTTGGCCATGGCAGAATCTTGGAAGTTTCAAGGTATGTATATAGTTTTTATGTCTTTTTTTTTTTTTTTTAAGTTATCTTTTTCAATTGGGTTTTTCTGGGTTTCAATGTTTTGTTGATTTTTGAAAAGAATTTTTTTCATTTTTTTTTCCTGAAATTTGTGTTCTAATAGCTTTGAGTTGTTGGTTGAATCAGTACTTGTTGTTTGGGCCACTTCTTGTTGATTTCATTTATTCCAAAGTACATGAAAAGAGGCAAAGTGAGTATACTTGGTGTATGCATATTATAATCCTGTCTTCACTAAGAGGACTTGTGCACCAGCTATGGAGTTCATTTGATAATACGCTTTTCATTAATCGAAATCGTCGATTATCTCAACAAGGCATTGATTTCCATCAAATCGACAACGAATGGCATTGGTAATTTTCTTTACTCTTTGCATTGAGGCAATTGAGGTATTTGAAGGTGTGGTTGAAAAGAGCGATGGCTTTATATGTTATTTAGTTTTGAATAATTACTTCAATCGTGGGTTCTAGGCTCATTTAACCCACTAATTGCAAAATTATATGTCAGTGACGGTTTGACATGCCTATCTATAACCCGTAAATAATTTTGTATATGGATTATCTAGCTAAAATCTTTTGACTCCATCACTATATATGTTGGCTAACACCAGAAAGATATGGTAAAAATACTATTCTACGAATAGTAAGAACCTATCAAGCATCCCAAATCCATTACAAGCATACATCTCGCTCTTAGCGTAACATGTTTCATCCTGGTGATTATCTGATTATTTAAAAAATATAATCACTTTTAAAATGCAGATCAAATAGCACAATTATATGCTTAATTTTCTTATTGGGATTTTGATGAAACTTACATGTCTTATTTACTTGGATCACAGGGATAATTTCATCATACTTCAAGCTTATATAGCTTCAATAATATTCTTATTGATCAATCCTTCAATGATTAATTTTCCTATTTGGGAAACAAGAGGAATTATTTATTGTATGCTTTTCCATATTGGGCTTTCAGAGCCTTTATATTATTGGCTTCATAGACAATTACATTCATCATATTTCTTCCAACAATATCACTGGCTACATCATAGCTCTAAAGTGAACCATCCATATGCAGGTAACATGATCAATATAATTAGAATTGTTGTATTTGTGTTAGTGGTCTATTTTAGTAAATACAGAGGGACCAAAATCTGTTTTGTATATATATTAACAAAATTTAATAAAATAAATAGTTTAGATAAATTTTTTATTGAAAATTAGTATATATGTTAACACACACACACACACACACACATATATATATATATATATATATATATATGTGTATATATATATATATATATATGTGTGTATATATATATATATATATATATATATATATATATATACACACACACATATTTTTTGAGAAATATTGTTCTGGAATAATGTTATAAAAAGTTGTTTAATAAATTCATAATCAATTTATTCTAATGAATTCATACACCGTCAATTTATGAATTCATAAAGTGTCCTCTTATATTAATGTATAAGGAAAGACGTGGACCTCAAAGAAAGTTTTTAATAAAACCAATAGAACACATCATCCTACATAATTAAAGAGAGAAAGTGTGTGACAAGGAAATATAATTTTAACAAGTGCTTTCAAAGCCCAAATTTTACAACTAAAGCATCAATGTAGTAACAATCGTGTATATGAAGCTCTTCAAACATTATTTAAAAAATATATAATTTTACAAGAAAATATATAAAATTACTCCTTTCTGGTAAGACCTAGAGACAACCATGTTAATAATTATACTTTCTTTCTATATGAGTTCTTTTGGTAAATTAACAGACACGCAACCAATGTAAAACAAAAACACGTGGCAAGCCATGAGTTAGCTAATTGATCATCAAGTGATCAAAGTACTAAATTTCTTGATAAGTCCAATTAACATAAATACGGTATCAACATCCGACCTAACATTGTTAATTTCATGACATTATCCTGACAATACGAAACTTTACTTATAGTATATTATTATCATTGTTAACTAACCATTTCTAAACCTCTTTACCATTTTTGATGCAGCTGGGCATGCGACATTTTTCGAGCATTTATTACTTTGTGTGATTATAGGAGTTCCGGTTATTGGGACCACGTTGATGGGACATGGTTCAATCATCATGTTCTATGGTTATGTTTTGATCTTCGATTTCCTTAGATGTATGGGGCATAGTAACGTTGAAGTTGTTTCTCATCACGTCTTTGATGCCCTGCCTATATTGAAATATGTTATTTATACACCAACGTAAGTGTTGATGTTTTATTTAAATTAACTGTATAGAAGGATAACCAATATTGATCTAATTATATTACGAGTAACAAACTTGTTTAACAAAATAAACGATTAATTTCTTGAAGAATTTGGTTTTCGAATGCTACAACTTAGCTCTTTTGTCATCCTTGTAGAGTTTTAGTTGGAAAACACATCATATCGATGAAATGTTGATGGAAAAATTAAAAAAATTGACTTTTTATTCAACAAGCTCATTTTCTTTATCTTAAAAAAAACAAAAGATGAAATGTTGATGTATTAACTTGTTTGTTTTACTTTTAGGTACCATTTTATACACCATAAAGACATGAAGAACAATTTTTGCTTATTTATGCCTCTTTTTGATGTTTTGGGGAAGACCATGAACAAGATTTCTTGGGACCTTCATAGAGAAATACGTTCAAATGAAGGTATACATTTTAAAAATAATTTATACACAACAAAAGTGTTATTTCAAACCTCTAAGGAAGTGACGAAATAATAAGCATCCGATTCTCATTAGCAGAGGCGTCAGGTTTGAAACTGGGTTCTAGCTTTAAACCCCTTGTAGGCCTCCCATCGCAAACAATGATTTACTTGGTCCCATGTGTGTCCCATGATTTTTCTAATGATGGGTTCTTAGGGTTATCAGAAAGAGAGTTATTTAACGACTTATAATTTAAGCTCAATGTTAACGGTAAAGTGCATTTCTATTGCCTAATACATGTTGATCATATTGTATTTGCAGGCAAGAAAGCCAAAGCACCAGATTTTGTATTTCTTGCACATGGAGTAGACATCATGTCATCAATGCATGTTCCATTTGTGTTTAGATCATTAAGTTCATTTCCATTTACTACAAAACTTATCTTGTTCCCACTTTGGCCATTTGCTTTCTTGGTGGTGTTGATCATGTGGGCTAAATCAAAGCCTTTTTGCTCACTTTTTGCCATCTTAGAGGAAAATTGCTTCAAAGTTGGATTGTGCCAAGATTTGGCTTCATGGTACCTAATTAGCCCAATTTCTCTTCCATTTTTTTATTAGTTTTAAGATCTAATGTTGTATATTATTAATGAATGGTTTTATTAATTTCAGTATTTTTTACCATTCGCCAAAGACGGTATAAATAATCAAATCGAAGAAGCTATACTAATGGCAGATAGGATCGGGGTCAAGGTCCTTAGTCTCGCCGCCTTGAACAAGGTTTGTATACTTGTCTAAAGTTGGAAACATGTTAGATCATTTTAGCAAACGTTATATAAAAGTAAAATATTTCAAAATGTTTTTCTATGCATAGAATGAATCAAGTATATAAGACTTTATTTACCATGTTTTCACAAATATCAACATTTGCAAATTGTGGATGTGTTTAATCTTCAAGTGCTTGTATAGTTATAGGCATTTTTTCAAGATTCATCGATATTGAATCAATCAAACGCACTTCTAACACCTGTTTCATTTTTGGAAGACCTTGTGTTACATCACCAGATCTTGATTTTTCATATATAAATGTAACTAATGTATCTTCTTCATAAAGGATTTCCCCATAACGTCCATGAACAGTTGCTCCTGGAGTAGTCAAATAAGGTTTAGCTTAACGTATTACCACAGAGTCAACTTGAAGAATTATAACTTGCCCTGATTTTAAATGCGGTCCTTTTTTGGTTATACATACATTTTCACAAAGAAATTGCCCAAGACTAACGATTGTAGATGTTTCTTCATAATAATTGTAATGGAGAAAATACCAAGTCTTTTTAGTATAGACCTATAGATCACAATTAGAATCCAGCTTTTACTGGTAACCGGTTCTTATTGTTAATAAAAAAAATTATGAAATAGTTTCTAAATTGCTTAATTTGAGTGGTTTACAGAATGAAGCTTTGAATGGAGGCGGGAACTTTTTGTGACGAAACATCCGGATCTTAAGGTTCGTGTAGTTCATGGAAACACGTTGACTGCAGCCGTGATTCTTAACGAGATTCCTCAAGGTGTTAAAGAAGTGTTCTTAACCGGAGCTACTTCCAAACTTGGACGAGCCATTGCTCTTTATTTAGTTCGGCGTGAAGTTAGAGTCTTGGTACGCATTTTCTTTTAGTTAAGTTTTGGTGCATATAACTTCCTAAATTGTCTTATGAAATAGGAAAATATGAAATGATACAATTACAAAATCGACTAAATTAGTATTTACCAAATCATATCTACCAGATTACTGGACTATTGACTCATTAGGGCCTTACTTGTTTTGTTCTTTTTTATTGTGTTTTTGTTTGGATACTTTTAGGTGGGAATTCCGGCCCACTAAACTAATGCATCTATTTTGAAATAGGCCAAATTAAAAGTCTTCTTTTCAAAAGAAATGGATCAAACGAGTTGAAAGTTAACCTTAAGAAAAATGAAATAATAAAAAAGCAAACGGGTCCATTATGCCACGCTTAGTTACTTTCATTCCATCGGATAGTGATATCGGGTTGTTAAAATTTGATGCAGATGCTTACTCAATCTAAAGAAAGATTTAAGAGCATCCAGAAAGAAGCTTCACCAAAGAATCAAAACCTTCTCGTTCAAGTGACAAAGTTTCAAGCAGCTAAACACTGCAAGGTTAGATTGAGTTTGCAGTTTACTGATCTTTATTGGTAGTCGAGTAAAGGGTAAAAAAGTAATTCTACAACATGATTTTATATTTTATTAATCTAACTAGACATGGATCTTGGGCAAATGGACCACACCAAGAGAGCAAAGATGGGCACCACCAGGAACACATTTCCATCAGTTTGTGGTTCCACCAGTGTTCGAGTTTCGAAAAGACTGCACATATAGTAAGCTTGCAGCCATGAAGCTTCCTGATGATGTCGAAGGCCTAGGGGCTTGTGAGGTAATGTGAAATGACAAAACTACCCTTTAGGCTGATAACAGATTAAAATAATTAAAGGAAGCTAAATTGACTGTTTTCTACGAGCAGTACACTATGGAAAGAGGCGTGGTTCACGCTTGTCATGCAGGTGGAATCGTTCATCTTCTTGAAGGTTGGACGCACCATGAAGTTGGTGCGATCAATGTGGAGCAGCTTGATTTGGTTTGGGAAGCGGCTCTAAGACATGGGTTCAAGCCTGTTTGAAGTCATTTTATTAGGAAACCATCCATTTGTTTCTTATAGGACTTAAAAATGACATGTTATAGTCTTTACATGATCAGATACACCAAAGAAACCAAGTGTAAACTTGTAAAGTTGTTAAACATGTAATCAAGGTTTTCAATTATACTATATACAAGCTAAATTAGCAAGAGATGGTGTTATCCAATGATTGACTTTAAATCTTCCATTATAGAAAAAAACAAACCTGATACAAAAAGCTCGTATGCGCTAGGTCCACATAATAGTATTACATTATTATAAACTTTAAATAAGTGTCATATGTATTAATTACTAATCAAGGGTATAATTCGTACATGCAAATCAGGTTCTTTATGGAAATCCCTAAAATCATGCAACCATTATCTTTTTATATTTTAAATGTTGATTAAAATTTTAAATATGCATGTTAAATATAGATTTGTCTAACGAATAATATTAGATATATTCGTTCAAACAATAATAACACAACATATTTACGTATCTTCACATAATTACACAATTCATACGTCGAAATTAGCATATCGTATGTCCAAAATAGCACACAATAAGTGTTACTTTATTAATAATACTTCTTTTTATTTAATGATTATTTTAGTATATTTGTTGTTTTTAATTAAGTGTTACTTTTAAGAAAAGTAGCACATTTTATATTTACTACGTCCTATTTGTCTTTATTTCGTTAAGTGTTACTTTTAGCAAACTAGCATCGTGTATATTTACTAAGTGCTACTTTTAAAAATGTTAAGTTTTTTTTAAATATAACAATATTATACACATATTAAAGATAAAAATACATGATTTTATGGTATATTTAATAAAATAATAATAAAGTATATAAAAGTTACTTAAGTTTATAAATAATATAGGGAAAGTAGTTATTTATTGAGAAAATTCAAGACATATAATATTTTATAAGATACTTGGATTATTTATGTTATTTTAGTAATATAAATGACTAATTGCCATTTTTCTAAATAATAATTTGACTATTTGAAGATTAATGACATGTCACCAATCTTAGCCCTTAACATATTTAATCAATGCTTCAGATCTATTCTCATGATTTTTAGATAGCCTCAAGTTTGTTCTGGAATCATCCTCTCTCTCTCTCTCTCTCTCTCTCTCTTTATATATATATATATATATATATATATATATATATATATATATATTTATAATATATATATATAGGGTCCGGTTCATTGCAGGCTCCCTTAAAATACAAATTGCAAGAACTTTTTGTAACCATTGATTAGATTAATCAATGGATGAGATTAAAGAGGGTGAAAAGTAATTATGCAATTAAAAAGTTGGGTAAATTTAAATGAAAAAGGGCATATATGTAAATCGGCAATTGGTATTTTTATGGAAACCAACCTTATTTGGAGAATCCCATGTAACCCTCCCCAAATCATAATCAAAAGTAAAATCAATTAGGAAGACGCATGTGGCATTACATAGAGAGTTGATTCAAGAATCGCAAACCATTGTTGAAGTTGTCTAGCAGGGATCAGTAGTAAGTTTCTCCCCTTAATCTTAAGCGAAGTTGAATAATGCGTTTTTGTTTTTCTAGGGTTTTGCAAAACCCTTCAATTGATGCTTAGTAAAATTTACAATTCTGATTTTGATTTTAAATGGTTGCTAATTAGGGTTAATAAGAGCTAAAATAGACCACCGGTTATACTAATCATTAAGAAAATGTACTTTTGGTATGAGATGTGTTTGTATTTCGTATGTCATTCACAAATGAGAACACGAAATTGGAGGTCTATACTGGTGGAATTGGGTTTTGGTTTTAAAAAGTGTTGTTATTTATGATTCTTGAGAACTTGAGTGTTCTCGTTCTGTCAGTCGAAATTTTGGACTCATTTTGCTACATTTATCGTAAATGAAAAATTGAAAACATATGTTTTAATTTTAGATCTTCCGTTGGGTGGTTTTATTTTAGTAATCAAGTATGTCAATTTGTATTGGGTTGAAAACAAGATAAAATTGATGATTATAGATATCTTACATGCCAGATGAAAATGATTGATTGTTCTTAAAAGTTTTGTTAAATGTGTTGGTATTTTGGGTTCTTGAGAGCCAAAAGAATCGACTGATGCTATTTATTGATTATTAGTTTAGTTCTGGTATGAGATATGTTTTTATTTCATATGTAATTAACACATGAGAACACCAGGTTGTAGGTTTAAAAGGATTGGAATTGGGTCTTGGGTTTTAAAGTGTTGGTGATCGAAATTATGTATCAATTAGGGAAATTTACGTATGTGTATATGGTATGTTGAATAATTTCTAATGTTTGTCACATAAATTGTTTATCGTATTCTTGTATCTAACGTATACGTAAAACTGAAATATAATGATGAAACTCTAGTTTTTTCGTTAGATGAATTAATTTTGCAAAAAGGAGTATGTTAATGTGTAGGGGGTTGGAAAAAAAGTGAAAATGATGATTATAGGTGTCTCATATGCAAGATAAATATGTTTATTGGTCCCAAACAAAGAGCAGAAGAACATGATAAAAACAGCTCCTTAGTTTGCAAGTAAATGATCGTATTTTGTGTTTTAGCATCGAATCTTCAACTTACACATGCGTAAATGCACATTTTATGTTCATGTGGTAAATAAAAAAAGGTAATGTAATTATATTTGATATTCATATGCGTTAATTTTCAATCTTTTCTTTCTGTTTTAATTAAATCTTCATGTTTGATAAAAAGATTCTCAACATTTGGGTACGCACTTGATCAAGTGATGTTTAAACAAAAGAAAGAAGTTAGGGCTAAAACAATAATTTTAATTTTCTTTATATGTTGTAGCCTTGTAAGAAAGTATTTAGATTTACATTAGGAATTAATGTTGAATTTCAATTTGTATTAAGTTAAGTACCGGCTCCGTTAGAATTTACACATAAGTCAAACTGATTTAGAAATATGTTAAACTTTTTACATTTATATAGCTTATGTTTTATTGTTTTTGTTAAATTGTTTATATATATTTTATATTGTTTTACATATGACTTATGTATGATTATTTTTTTCTGCTAAGCTGATTGTTTCCAATTGCTTAAACTTTCTGTTGTAGGAACACATAATTGTGCAGAACTTAGGATCAGCTAGGCATAAAAATATGAATCTATTAA
This sequence comes from Flaveria sonorensis, assembly GCA_025506505.1. NCBI lineage: Eukaryota > Viridiplantae > Streptophyta > Magnoliopsida > Asterales > Asteraceae > Flaveria > Flaveria sonorensis. The sequence continues at coordinate 20,810 of JACCIY010000445.1, forward strand.
AGCTTGGAACCTAAAAAAAGGCTACTGGCTTGGACAACAAAAAGTAATCCTTTTAACTATGGAGTGTTCGTGATAAGGCATATGGAGTTGTACAAGAGAAGTAAAGTAAAAAATTAGAGTTTTGGGTTTTTTAAGGAAGCACCAAAACAAAACATGTAACTAAGAATGCTAAGGATGAATAAGCATATCATATTCTTACATGAGATGCAAGCATGCACAAAGGCAAGGTCATTAAGAAGTCAATGAACGTCGTAATCATGAGTGAAAAACATTGATGGTGACATTAGTTAGGATGTTGAAACATTTTTTAAGGATCACAATAATACATAGATCGTTCTTGTAATGAAAATGCGGAATGTAAACATTACGGATAAGATTGAATCAATTGAAGAACATGAACACAATGTAAATAACTCCGGGTAGTATTGCTCTCTGATTTGATTACAATTACAGTAAGTATGAAATCAGGAAATGAGACAAAAGCTTGCTAATTACATTACAAAATTTCTATATATACTAAACTTAGAAGTTCTCACACGAGTCAATGCTGTTAAAAGTCCACATCATCAACCTGATAGCTGCCTCCGTAAGAATACATCTTGTTGTCCAAGGCTTTTGTGATCATCCAACCAAACTATGCTGCTATGAAATGTACAGATTCATCAGCTGCAATTGGACAAGCCTGCAACTTCATCAAATCTTCTTTTCCAAATTTGAGCGAATCCACAAGGTCAATGACTTGGTAATCTTTATCTACACACTTGATCAACGCGTGTCCCATCTCTTTTCATAACTCTACCCCATTAGCTTGGACAAGCTGTTAACTGGCATAGGAGCATGAATAGGGATCTTCTTTACATATCTCGGATTCTTGTAAACCCTTATCTTCATAGGCTTGTTAGTTTTAGGGTTAATCCGGGTCTCATCTTCAATGACTTTAGATTTAGCAGTTTTGAAGTCTTTGAAGTTGGTTTTACTTTGTCTCCAAATCATGTTTCTGATCCAATTTCCCTTACTGTAGTTACTAGGGTTAATAAATGAAACACAACCCATGACATATAAATCCGATGCTCTAAGTGTATGAAAATCGTGTTCGTCTTGGAAGTACTCGATAGCTCCACCCTTTCTTTTAACTACATACATCTTCTTTTCTTCATCGTAAGCTCAGCTGATGATAGGTTCTGAGTTCTCGTACCTTGTGAAAGGTTTGGAATACCTCAGCGTATGAATATAAGCTGGTGGAGGAGGAGCAGCAACTGTTAAGTTCCCGACCTGACGCACAGTATTTTGACCAGTAATATTGGCTGTCTCTTCAGTCGTTTGCTGATTGCTAGACTCTCCTATGATTTCTCCCTCTTCAATCAATGTATCTGAAAACAAGTCCTTAAGACTATTTCCAAATATGTTAGTGTATTCTATGCCTTCTTCTAAATCATCAAAAACCCCAAAATCTTCTTCTTTTTCCTCAGCAATGATCTTTTGCTGGAATATGTAAAATTCTCTCTCATAAGCTTCTTCTACAGCTGGGTCTAGAGGTGCATAATCAATGGTATCATCAGGACTTGGTCCGGAGACATTGTCAGCACCCGATGACCAGAAGCACCAGCTGTAGAACCCAAATCACCTCCTTTGTTATCATTATCATCATCTTCATCATCCTTTTTACTATCAACTTCTTCATTACCATCATCACCATCATCATCCTCATCATCGTCATTATTCTCATCATCATCACTTGAATCATAATCCACCAAGTCTAAACCCTCATCATCATCTACTGGGTTAGGAATGGGCATCACATGCTCAGGTTCAACAAACGCCTCTCCAGTATAAACTATAGGTTGATCCTCAGTAGTCATATGAATATCAGTGATTGGTGACTCTCGATCAACATCAGCAGTCTCTGTTGTTCCTTCAACAACAATATGATCAACAGGATGCTCTGTAGCTAGAATAGGATCTTCAGCAGGTTTAGGACCAGCAGATGGTTGTCCATTGGTTTCTCCAACTTCTGTGGTCCAATATTGAGTAGACTGAAACAACACATGATAAGTGAGATCCCTCAAATTCTGCTCTAGGATCTGAACATAGCTAAAAATAAACATTTGCTGATGTTCAAGACCCTTGATCCTCTCATCTTTCTAAATCAACTGCCTCTGCAAATCATCAATCTGAGTTTTCCCCAACATCTCTCTCTCTCTTTAAGTTACGCACACGTTCATCAAGTGTGATACGTGTTGGTGAACTAGTAGATGCACTAGTACCCTGTCTATGCTCAGGAGGAGTGTTGATGAAGTCTTCCATACAAATGGTCTCCTCATTCACTTGATCTCTAGGAGGGGTCCTCAACATATCAGCAGTAGAAGTGGGCAAATCAGATGATATTACAGTAGTTGGTTCTGTAACAATCACTGGTGTCTCTGTTGGTGTAACCTCACTTACTATGACTGGAGTCAACAGATATATCTTCCTCAATTGGCTCTGTGGTCACAAGGGTCTGACGTTTCCTTAACACGCCTCGTCCTCTACCCGTACCACGAGGACTATCTCTTGCTCTCCTAGCCATCCTTTTCCTTCTCCCCCGAGTGACTGGTGATACTTCAGGGACAAAATATGCATCACGTTCCTCAGCAGTACGTTTAGCAGGTGTTTCACGTACTCTGGGACGTTCTTGCAGTACATATGGCACATTCCCTATTTGGTCACTATCAGTTTCACTGTCACTCCCAGTGAACCAAGACTCAATCTCAGCATCTATATCAGTTCCCCTTAGCTGTGAACTCTCAGGTACATCTTCAGGCATAGCAGTTGAAGGGCCAGCTTGTTCAGCTTGGGTGGCCACTTCCTCAGTCTCTTGTGCCTCTTGCCAAAAACCCTCTACAAACCTTCCAAGTTTGGCAAAATTAATCCCATTCCAGGCGTTCCCTCTAGCCCCTATAAGATAAGTGAAAATATCCTTCTTAATCACCATTACAGCATAGGTAGATGAGTTGGATATTGCTAACTCAGGGTGAGTAGCATTCACTATTAATCTGATAAACCTTGGGTACATCACAAACTTCTTCCCCACTATGGCTATCATGTTCTTCTGTAACTCAGCAAAGATTGCCTTGGATATGCTGAAAGGGAGTTCATCAACTAAAGAAATCAGCAGTGATCCAAACACAACACTAAGACTACCCATGCCAGCCTTTAGATTGCTAAGGCAATGGATAACTACATGAAATAAGTACTTCCAAAATAGTGGAAGATACTTCTTCTCAAGAGATGGATATCGATGATCATATCCTGTCCTCTTAAGGCAGTCTCTCACCACGTCATCATCAATCTTGATGGGTGCGTTAGACTGATCTTCTAGTAATAAAACACTATTGATCACTTCAGCAGTGATAATAACCCTCTTGCCCTTGACTGTGGAAGATATACACGGTTCACCATCCTGATCAATCTCATTAGCAGCTATCTCCTAAAACTGATCTATAATATCTGTGAAAATAGTGGGATTAGCTGAGATGGCATAGGGAATCCGAGATGACTTCAATCCATCAATAAGCGATCTAAACAAAGCCTTATCCTCTGTCACCTCTCCAAGATAAGCAATCGCGTTATGGTTTTTATTAAAAACCATTTGTCGTGCCATCTGAAACATAGAACAAACTTAATAAGAACCAAAATATTTCAAACATGAAACAAAAGTTCACACTTCTGAAAAAAAATTGTTCAATTTTAGAGTGTTTCAACTTCAAGTCAAATTTTAGAGTCACTGGTTCTCGCACGACTTGATGTTGTCGCGCGAGAATCAGGTTTTCACATGGTAACTTGACTTCTCGCATGACTTGATCTTCTTTATCTTGATTTGATTTTCCAAGCCTCTAGGTTCAACTCCTATAATTTTATTATTTAAAAAATAGTTCCATAATTGTATAAAACTTAGCAGGTAATTTGTTTCTAGACTATATCTTAAAAATATCTTGATCTATAGGTCAATTAGTTTTAGTATGACACTAATGTGTTGGGTTAAACAATACTTATAAAAGTTTGGTCTGTTAATTTAATTATGGATTATGTGTTTTACGATTACTTGTTTTCATATGGACAATTTTGTAAACAATATTACCTTGTTAAATATTATGTTAGACAAAATATTGAAATTATGATGTGCCTGCTTGATTTACTAAAGAAGCAGGAAAAGCATAATAGTTATGTATGGACTTCAAAAATAGTCTTTTGTATTGACATCAAAAAGATGTTGATTAACTTAAATGTCCAGACCTGCTGTAAATGTAACAGTTTTGTATTAACCATAAAATCTAATCTTTCTACATATACATATACATATACATTAATTACCACAATAGTATATCTATTCATGAACATTTTACATATGGTTCATATGAATATGTAGTATTATTATAACTGAAACAAGGATTGATTTAACTAAAGTTGTTATAAGTATAATTAATTTTAGTCATCAGAGGTAAATTAAAAGATGTAAATATTTTTTACATATATGTAAACTATAACTTGTGTACTTATAACATGTTTACTTGTTGCTGTGATTGTTGATCATAACTAGTCCACATGTTACTGTGATTATTGAACTACGGTGCTTATTTTCTTCTTCAAACAATTACGAGAATCATGCTCATTAGTGTACTTATAATGCATCCTGCAAAATATTTGATGTTTTTGACTCTTGGAAAATAGCTCTCTCTAGAAGACTAATCAATCGTATCCTTATATGACATCCTTTGTTCTAATTACCATGTGGTGATAGATAAGATACTTTTTGGTCTTGAGACTGTCTAGTCAATTTCTCAATAACAACTCCTTTTTTCCTAACGAGTTTGGTACAGAACTTTTCTAAATATTTGGTTCTTGATTTCTTTAATTTCTCCAACAAACATCTAAAGCTAATCCGTATTGGCCCTATGGTTGTGTCTCTAATCAAATTCATAAAGAGTAGGACTAGAAGTTCCCTTAATGATTCTAACTCTTATTAAAGCATGTCAATTAGCAACCTTGACGATAGATGTTCGTAAGGATCATGAAGATGGTGAATTATCCCTTGTATTAAAACCCGACTTCTCAACATATGACTGGTACTCTAAAAGAGCATCTACTAGATTGATAAATTACAATATTATTTACATATAAGTTAAAATTTAACTTACGTATATGTAAAATAATAATAATCTCATTATCAAGTTAAAAAATTTAGGTTAATTGTCGATCTGCCAAATCGATAAGAAGTTCATAATAATAATCTCGTTGATCCAATATCAAACAAATACATAGAACAATTGAACTTCTTAGAACATACTTTTGACATCAATAATTTGTTCTAAATAATGATGATGATAATTTTTACTTCATAATGTATTATATGAAAAATGTTTGCATCATATCAGAACGACTATTCTTTTAAATAGATGATGATCAACTAAGACACAGAGAAATAAACATTTGGCAACTAGTGAGAATGATTAACTTACCAATATGAATAACTGGTGTTTTACTAATGAGGGAAAGATACCTCCTTACTCATGAGCCCTTAACTAGAATATTAAAGACAAAAACTGCACTGATTGATTACATCGATACTTCATCTTTTATTTGGAGGGTTTTGATTATAGATGCTTGGAGGGTTATTTTTAATGGTTTTGTGTTTCATGTTGTGGTGGTAGTTTGCGGGAAGCAACGCGGCAATCGGTGGTTATGGTGGTACAACAGGTAAAGGTTTGATTTAAAGGTTGTGATCTATATTTGATAATTTCATTTGATTTTGGTTTGAAGGTAAGAATTGATGGGATGAAGATGTAGTCCGATTAATTTGAGTATGAGAATCAGCTCATCACCATGGGAAGCCACTGTTCTCTTTGTCAAGAAGAAGGATGGCCCATTTCGAATGTGCATCGACTACAGAGAATTAAACAAAGTTACAGTCAAGAATCAATACCCTTTGCCTCGTATAGATGATTTGTTTTGATCAACTTCAAGGATCAAGCTATTACTCTAAGATTGATTTGAGGTCTAGGTATCATCAACTGAGAGTTCGAGAGGAAGACATCTCTAAGACCGCATTCCGTACACGTTATGGTCATTATGAGTTCTTGCTCATGCCATTTAGGTTGACTAATGCACAAGCAGTATTCATGGACCTCATGAACCGAGTGTGCAAACACTATCTTGATCAGTTTGTTATCGTGTTTATTGATGACATATTGATCTATTCTAGGACCAAGGAAGAACATGATGAGCACCTACGTCTAATCTTGGAATTACTTAGAATGGAACAACTGTACGCCACGTTTTGAAACTACCTTAATTAAAAGAGTTAAAATGGAAAAACAGCTCCTAATAAGTATAAATTTACCTTAATACCTTTTATGAATATTTTAAATTAAACATAAAACTACATTAATCAATGGCTAGGATGAGTTCTCGCAGTTCTTACGATATTTAAAAGTCCTGAAAAGATCTTGACCATATATATATATATATATATATATATATATATATATAACTTAAAAAATTATAGCAATACATACACGTATAAAAGATAAAAGATGCTTGATTTTATGATATAAGTTTTTCTAAAAAATATATACTAATAAAGCAAAATAACTATCAGTCACATGACTATGTTCTAGCACGTCCACATCATTACCATCTAGTCTCCACCTAAGATTGTTCACATGTTATCACCACATTAAATTTATAATTTTTGGTAAAGATCTTGACTTTAAAAAATTTACTTAATAAATGCTAATTTAATAGTATATTAATTATAATTTTTTCTAGAAATAAATAAGGTATCATTAAAAGTACTTTAGTGAGACTTAATTTTATTGAAATATAATTTAATATGTAGCTAATCATTGTTAAAACAAAAAATTTTAAAAATATATATTAAAGAGATTTATGGATATTTATAAATAATAAAATCGTTTGTCCCTTTATACTATTATTCATGACTTAAATATGTTTGTTATATATTATAATTTTATTGATATTTAGCATATATTAGATTATACATATATAATTTATTCTATAATTTTTTTATTTCACCTCGTGTAATGCACAAGTATCTAACCTAGTACTAATATATATAAAAGTTATTGTGGTTTTAAAAAATACGTATAACTTTTAGTCTTTTATATAGTGAAAGAAGTAAGCATTTCTCTTAAGCCACTTTTTTGCCACTTGTTATTTCTTTAGACATGCACACATCAATTTTTCCTACAAAAAGGTATTATATTGATTTAAATACTCATACAAATTTATCTCTTTTTTTAAATGAATTTTATTAATTGTTATATTTCTCTCTCTTATCTAAATTTTTTTAAAATCAAACTATCTTTTTATCTTTTAATTAAAATTTAAATAACAAAAAACTAAAGTTTTATATAATATGAAACTTTTTAAAACACTAAACATTTTTTAAACAAAATATTTTAAATCGTTTTATTTTTAAAAATATTATAAACAGATGAAATATTTTAAAACAGTCTTATTAAAATAACCAGAATAATTACAAACCAGAGTTTTTAAAAAACAAGATTTTTATAAAAAATATTTTTTATAAAAAATCTTAAAACGAATGTTTAAAAATAAAACTATTTAGATAAGAGAGTTAAAAATAGTATAATTGTTTTGTTTCTTGAACTATTACGTATATATAGTTTTATTTATATTTTACATTAAAATATTATACAATAAGTATTCGTGTTTATTTTACATATATGTTTTACATTAAATTTAATCCGTTTATTTAATGAGTTTTTAGCCTATCTATCTATATATAAAAAACAATTTTTTATTAATAATAATATTAAATACTAATAATATTACTCATATTATTTTCAAATTAAAAAATGTATAATTTCATAAATTAAAAACCTATTTTTTATTAAAAACACACTTTTTAAAAACAAAAATTTTATAAAATATAGAATAAACGAATTCTTTTTTAAAAAATCATTTTTCTTATAACAATATATTTAAAAATCACAATTTTTTTATAAAACAAAAGTTTAAGAAAAATACATTATTGTTTATTTACTTAGCTATTTATACGTAATTATAATCATATTTTATATTCAAGCATGATTTTATAATACATAAATTTTTATTAATAATTATTTAATATTTTGTTTTTTCAATCCTTGTATTACACGGGGACTAACCTAGTTAGTTAATACACTAATTATCAATTGATGAGGTGTCATTAATATCATCCATTTATCTGGTTAATTAACGCTTAGGATTAATTCTCATTGTTTTTAGCCTAACAAGAGTTTGTATCGGATCCATTCTCGTATAGTATATATAATAAAAAATAATTCGAGCCGAACCGAGTCGATAAGACCTTTGCTCGTTCTTGGCTCGCTTATAAACCGATCCGAGCCGATCAACTTGTTTACAACCGAGCAAAACTTCGAACGAGTATTTTTCGATCAAATTTCAAACGAGGGTCGAGCAAGCGGTGAACGCTTTAAATGGTGAAGGCTTTAAATAGCCATAATCTATATACACTAGAAACTATTGTGCTATATATTAATTCAGAATCATTAATTCATACCAAATAACTATAAAAATATAGCCATTAATTCAAATCACTAATCCATCATCTGAACATACCAAATGCATAATCAGAAGTAGTAAAACATAACTAATTCCATGCAAATTGAACCAAACAAAAAAGCTTAGTTGATTTTGCAATCTTAAATTGTTGTCACTCTGCAAGCTTGAATCTTGGATTGAATCTTTTAAATGTTGCTAACCTAAAACTATTAAATAATTTTTTTAAGAAGAACTTTAGATGAGATATAGAAGTAGGGAAAACCTCCTTACTTCGTTTATCTTGAATGTGTTTAATAGGCTTGTGACATAAATCACAAGCATAGGTAAATTGGCTTCACAAACCGTGTGCCTTTTTATTTCACACGGGCTATTTATACGAGTGCATAAATAATGTATCCATGTGTAATATAACCATGTTTTATTACCAATGATACTTAGCTTAAGTGGTTAAGAACTCAAAGCGAGACACCCCAAAATCTCATAAAAAGAGGTGGAGATCTTGGATTCAAGTTTCATATGTAACTAAAATAATAGATGGTTTTAGGTGCATCATGAAGTTTTCGCACCTAATATGAGTAAACTACTAAGAGTGATCTCAGGTTTCGTACTTAAGTAATGGAGATGAACGGGTGGTCTAGTGACCCGCTAGTGATCCAATTAGCCGTTCAAAAGAAAGAAAACATAATCATGTTTTTTTCCTTTCAAATTTTCGTATTTTTCTTGTGAACTATTGGGTTTTCGTTCCTTTGCCATTATTAGAGATATTGTTCATTGTTTGTTATGGTAGTTAAAGGATGTTAGAGGTTGTTATGTTAGTTGAGATCTAGTTGAGATCTCCTTCTAGATCCTTCCATTGATCTCTATAAGTAGTCCTTGGTTCTTTGTTTGAGATAATAAGAAAATATCCATTACAGTTTCATATACCCTGTTCTTTATGGTATCAGAGCTATGCTCTATGAGTTCCGGTGATCTTCTCTGGCAACTCAGACCTTTCCGTTCAATAACTCCAGCACCTGCAACTTCATCATCACCATGACATCCGCCACTTCATCTTCCTCCTCAGAAATAGTCCATTCTACTGTGAATTCCTTCGGTTCGTTACCTAACATTGCCAATTTCCTATCAATCAAACTTGATGATACAAACTATCTAAATTGAAAGCATCAAATTGTTACTATTTTGAAGACCTTAGGCTTGTTAAAGTTCATTAAATCTGACATACTTGAGTCATCTTCCGATTCAGTTGATAGAGAAGCATGGGAGAAAAGCGATGGCTACGTTTGAGCACTGATAACAGCCACTTTATCTTCTTCGATCCTTCATCTTGCCAGAAATTCGTCTTTCGCATCATCCTTATGGAAAGCAATTGAAGATTCATTTGTTCAAATCGTGTTTGGTAAGCAATCTCAGTTAAGAACTCAATTCTATCTTCTAAAACAGAATACTAAATCAGTGATTGTTTTTCTTGATGAAGCTAATGAAATTGTTGATTCACTAAATGCTATTGGAGATCCAATTTATGATGAACTACTGGTTTTGCAAGTATTTCAAGGAATTAATATACATTACAGTTTCATATACCCTGTTCTTTAGCCATCTTGTGGAAATTCATACTTACTAACATAATATGAAACAATTCAGTATTGTATTCAATGTTTTTATACAAAAAATATCAAATTTGCAAGTAAATTAACAAAATATGTGTAGTTTTATTTATTAATATCCGTCACCAATTTATACAACTAACCACATCCTTACTCCCATCTTTACATCTTGGGATGTTTGTGCTAATCACGTATGTTTCGTCCACATAAACCAAATCATAAAACACACCCTTGGTCACCTATACCATTGTCTAGATCTTCACTTTAAGAAGATTATCATTTTAGTGATGTTATTTCAAATGTTCCTTCAATTTATTTGCTTGGCACCCTTGTTATGGATTGAAAACATTACAAGGTATAAGACTTGTGTCATACCGACTGTATTTACAACTAATGAAAAGTTTATAGACCAAGTGACCTTTCTCACCCACCAAACTAGTCAATTAGATTGAGTTATCCTGTTTGGAGATTGTTTACGCCACTACTTTTGGTTCTCTAAATCTCAATTTTGGTAGATATGCAATAAGGATAGACTCGTACTATAAGAAATGTTATCATTAGCGGCTACGTAAACCAATAACGATGACACTAATAGAAACGACGCATTAGTGGCGACTTGTCGCCACTAATGATAGTCGATCCGTTTCATGGTGAATTGATTTAGATCTGGCAATTGATCAGCGTGCAGATCTAACGGCGTACGTTTTATTGTACACAGGAAATAGTGGCGAAGCCATTCTCCTAGGGCTTGTAGTCGATGGTTTCAATCCATTTGATAACATGAGTTCAGCTCATAGCTCGTGACCGGTTGTATTCACCATATACAATCTATCTCAATCAATGGCTATGTATGAAAGAGTCCTCATTTATGTTGTCATTATTGATTCTTGGCCTTAAATCACATCTTTTAAACTTGAGTATTGGTCTTCCTGTAACTAAAACACAACTTAGATGTGATGCATATCGAGAAAAATATGTGTGACAGTTTGTTGGGTACTCTTCTAATGAATGAAAAGAGAAAAGATACACTAAATGCACAAGTTGACTTGAAATATCTAAATATTCGGAGTAGGCAATGGTTGAAAAAAAAGGTAAGTGGTATAGCTCCCACTCAAAATACTCATTGAAGATCAGTGATCGAAAGCTATTTTGTGAGTTTATAAAAAATGTTAAACTACCCGATGGGTTCGAATCTAATATCAGCAAGAGAGTTATAGATAACAATACTAATATTACTGGGTTGAAATCTTATGATTGTTATATTCTCATGCAACGTTTGATACAGATTAGGGTTAGATGCATTTTGGCCAAAGATACCTATACACCAGAAGTTCATATTTATACGTTTTTAAGCAAAATTTGCTATAGAACACTATTGGTCGAGGATATAAAGAAAGCTAAGGATGCTATTCTTATAATATTGTGCAAATTAGAGTTGATCTATCCTCTAGCATTTTTTAACATTATGGTTTATTTAGTTTTGTACTTACCTGATGAAGCGATTCAAGGTGGTCTAGTACGTATCTGATGGATGTATCCGTTTGAAAGGTATATGAAAAAACTAAAAAATTATGTCAGAAAAGGCAAGATCAGAAGGTTGTATAGCTGAAGGTTATGTCGTTGAAAAAGCTCTATCATTTTGATCGAGGTATATTCGAGATGTTGAGACTCAGTTTAGTCGGCTTGACAGAATCGAGGATGTCATTATCAAAAAAAGAAAAGTGTATGCATTTGAGTCTAAATGTCGTCCTGCTAGCGCAACAAAGATAAAATATCTCTCTCCAAGTAAAAACTCAAGTTAGAATGATTTGTCCTCGATAGCTGTCAAGCAGCCAGATAATACATGAAGGAAAATTATCAATCTTTAACTTTTCATCATTAGTTAAATATATTTCATTTCTCATTTATTATATATTTTTATCAATAATGTAGTGAATTTAATCTGAATGTCCACATGAGGATATTAAAACCAAATTTTCAACATGGTTTCTCAAGAAGGTAATCCATATATAACACGTGTTACTATATATTATTAGGTAATTCATATATAAGACACATTATTTTTTATTTTTCTTATGATATTCGATAAAAAAACAAAATTCTCCAAAATTTCACTCAGAGTTGTATGCTCTTTTAATGGGTGAGGATGTAAATACCTATAATTACACTACTTGCATAGTCAACGGTGTTAGGTTTATGGTACTTGACCGTGACACACAATGCACAACGCAAAACTCCGGTGTTTTAATGGAGGGAGAGAAGGTGAGAAATATTATGGGCAAGTTGAAGAGATTATTAAGTTATGCTATGCAAATGGGTATTCAACAGTACTATTTCGTTGCAAATGGTTCGATACTCGAAGGGGTGTTTCTTATGGCAATAATATCATTAGTATCAACACAGAACGTGAATGGGATAAAGATGATCAACTCATATTTGCCTCCTAAGCTAAACAAGTGTTCTACATCCGAGAACCGTCTCGAAGAAATCAAAAAGATAACCACGGTAGATCGTCGAGAATGTTTATCATCAAAAAATCTGAGATCAACCTACATTCAATGATGACCTCGTGAAGAACACTCAAAGTATAATGACTTGACAAAAGAACTTGACGTCGTTCACAACCACTCTTAATCTAATAGTGCACTTTGCATTGACTTCACCCAACAATTAAATAACATGCCTACTTATGTCACCAAAGGTGAGACTGCAAGTGAAGTTAATCCCCCAACTGTTACCGCTGATAAGGTGTCCAAGGACAAGACTGATTATGATGAGCACAATTATGATTATGACACCAATGGGTCTGACAAAAACACTGAAGTATGCAAGGGTGACTCTGATTTAAAAGGTTTGTTACGATTTGTATTCGTATTTATTTATACGAAACTTTGTTTGTATTTCATGTTGTAGTAGAAAACTTTCTTCTTATTTTAATATTATGTTTTATATCTTACTAGCTTTACTAAATCTGTGTATTACACGGGGTGAATTAATAATCTATTGAATATAATAAAAATTTATTAATTATAAAAAAAATATTTTAAGATATGATATGATTAAAACTATGGATGAGTAAAAACTATAAGTAATAAAATAATAATATTAATTTTTTAAACTTTTATTTTGATTTTTTTTTGTTTTTGCTAAAAAAAATTAAACATTTCAAACCGTTTTAATAAAAATATCATTTTTAAAAAATTCTTTATTATAACTCCTAATTTTAATTATTTTTGGTTTATGTAAAATTTACTTTTAGAAAGCAACAATTTAAAATATTTCGTATTTTTAAAAATATTGATGTTTTAAAAAAATTTCTTATTTTATAAAAATTTATTTCTTTAAAATAACATTAATAAAAACATCTCTTTCTTAATTAATTATAAAACAATTTTTAATCTAAAAAGGAGTTAAATAATATTTTTAGTAATTTGTGTAATTAATTTAATATGAAAGAGAAGTGAGAAAATTTTGATGATGATGAATGTGATATTCATACGTATCCTCTTTAGTTACTTTTTTATTTGAGTAGTAGGATAATTTTTCAAGACATGATATTACTGTAAATTGTTTTGGTATACCTCATGGTTGATCTCATGAGTCAATAGAGATGATGATGTGGGGGATCCACCACTTTCTCCATTTAGCAGTCCTGGCAGTCACGCGTTGAATGGTAATTGTTATTATAATTTATATATTTACTATGTTTATTCTGCTATTATTAATATATACTGCAACTAAGGATTTTTTTAATTATAATTTCTTGTATTCCTTCTCGAAAAACAAGAGGGAAGATGAAAAACAAAAAACTACAGCAAGGGCTGGCCAAAAAGGAGGGGGACCTTTATCTCTCCCTTTTAATAGAGTTGCCACATGGAGGCTAATTATCTTTTTAATGTACGCTCTTATGAAAATCTTTTCGATGCTCAGAAGAATGCATTCGAAGAGCATATGACGGTAACTTTTTATAAGTTATATGTTTGTTATTTGTTTTTTACTTGGCTAACTATTTTTTGTTTAACTTAAATGTAGCGATTCTTTGACTTTAATGAGATTTTAGGAGATCGTAAACACGTTCGGATAGAGGGTAGCATTCGTTCGATCTTTCTCAAGAGATTAAGATACCGGAAAATGTGGCAAAACAACACTTTGACCTTGTTGGAGGATACGAAAATGTAGAAAAAGCAAGGGTTAATGTTCCAACGGGCATGAATCATGAAAATTGAAGAAAACCATTGACTATTTCATGAGTGATGCATATAGAAATGCGTCAAATTCAAACAAAACAAATCGTCAATAACAAAAATACACAAACGGTATGGGGACTGCTACATATAGTAGTTATTGTTACAAGAAGGTAATACTTTAAATTTATATCCTTGTGTATTATATATAAGTATTATTTTAATATATAATATACTTTTTAATGTTAAACAAAATAAGAGCAGACTTAAGATGTTTCATGATTCTCATATCGGTAAAGATGATCATATCGGTAAAGATGGGACCTTTGATAGTGTGATAGGAGAGCAATAATATGTAAGTATTCCTAAAAAGTATAGTTTTCAAATATACATACATATATATATATATATATATATATATATATATATATATATATATATATATATATATATATATATATATATATATATATACATATATATATATATATATATATATATATATATATATATGTATGTATAAATATGTTAATATATTTTTGTGTATTAATACAGAACCGATTAAAGGAATGATTTGACGAGCTAAGACAATCCCAAAATGTAGAAAGTGTTTCGTCAACGCCGAATGAAGTTGACGTTTTTGAGTCGGTGTTGGAACAACAACAAGGACATATCAGGGGGATTGGGCGTAGACCATCATCATCTGCGGGGTCGACTTCTTTTGCTCATTATCAGAAACAAACACCTTAGTCATTTACACAGATAACTGTATCATTGTAGGTTTAGGTCATTTTGGGTTTTTATTGCTATAATAGACTTACACTATCTAAGTTTTAGATTAAATGAGTCAAAATAACATAATTTGGGTTTGAAGGGGTCAAAATAACTTAAAGTTGGATGTGTTTAGTGTATCATAGTGGGTTTAGGTTATTTTAACCTTTTATCGCTAAAATAAACATAAATCATTTAAGTTTTAGTTTAAACGGATCAAAACGTTATTGCTAAAATAGACTTAAATTATCTAAGTTCTATATTAAACGGGTCAAAATGGGTGAAAACGACATGATTTTAGTTCAAGAAATGACTTAAAGTGGGATGTATTAAATGTATCATAGTGAGTTTAGGTTATTTTGACTCTTTATCGCTAAAATAGAATTAAATTATCTAAGATTTAGATTAAACGGGTCAAAATTGATCAAAATGACATAATTTCAGTTTTGAAGGGGACAAAGTGACTTAAAGTTACATGTGTTTAGTGTATCATAGTGGGTTTAGGTTATTTTAACCTTTTATCGATAACATTGACTTAATTTATCTATGTTTTACTTTAAACGGGTCAAAAGGGATTAAAATGGGTCAAAATGACATAATTTTAGGATGTTTCTAAATATATTAAGTGTGTTTGGGTCATTTCGATATGTTTGACTAAAGTAAACTTAAATCATCTAGGTGTTAGTTAAAATGTTCATTTTGACACTTAATATACTTAAGGTTGGATGCGTTACATTATAATATATACTTTGATACAATATAATATTTTATAATGTATATTTTGTTTTATAGGCTCAAATTTTAATTCTGTTTCAAAATTCAAAATTTATATCATAACTTACACAGTTTATTACTTTGCAAAAGGCTCCAAATCAAGCCGAAGAATTCAGAGGAGGGGATGAACTTTTATTCTTGTTTAAATTGGTAAAGTTTTTTATTCTTTTATGAACTTTTGTGTTGAAAAATACCACCACCACAGGAGCATTCATGGATCAATATATCTCTACTAGTTATAAAGTAAGATAATCAGAAAGCTAGTGATGTTGGTCCAAGCATGGAGTAGCAAGTTATTTTCTTTTTGAAGGCCCAATATCGTTTGTTCAAAGTGCCTTCACTAAAATAGCCATAACTTGGGTTAGAAGACTTCGTTTTGTACCTGCGACCGGTCGAAACGACCGCTGGACCGAGGAGCATGTTTTCACTAATGTCATAGCTAGTTTGGGTCATCGTTTCGGCCTAAAAACGGCTTATTTTATGAGTTATTTTACTTTTTGTCTTATTTCTAGATTTTATTGGAATTTATTTTTTGCCCAAATTTTGGCCCGTTTATGTTTTGTGGCCCATTTGAATTTTGGTTTGCTTTTAATATGCTTGTAAGAAATGTTGGAAGTTTAGTTTTGAAGTTTATAAAAATATTTTTTTTTCTCTCTATCACATTAGTGTGTGAAACCTTGATTATCGGCATTCTTTGTAAATCAATGATAGTTAGAAGAATTGTTCCTGGTATTCTCAGTGAATCAATAGGTTCAATTGTTATCTTTTGCTTCCGCCTACATCAGCTAGGACCCAAGAGATCTAAACAATACTTTGATTACATGAATAAATATTTAAGTTTAAAGTTAAGCAAGGTTGAATTTGATAAGCTTTGCTTAAGAACCTTTGGGAGAGATGGTTTCCTACTGCATAATCAGTTACTTCATTCAATTTTAAGGAATGTGTGTATTAAGACAGTTCCGCTTGGGAATAACAAACCTTTAGATAGAGTGCACCATCAAAACAAGCCCAGCCAATAGTAACCAATGCTTTAAGTCAACTTGCTTTTACCAAATGAAGACATTTTGTTAACATCTCCACAAGGCGAGAACAAGGGCACAACTAAAAGGTGGGAATCAAAAAATGGTCTCAGGCCAAAGCTGGAAGACATTTTATCCTTCTCCTTCGTTATTTTTCCACATTCGGGTTATTTTACAGATATACCCAACTTAAACTTTTAATTTGGGTATATATGTAATTAACTAAATTTTACAAGGGGATATATGTAATTGATAAAGCTTATAGGGGGATATATGTAATTCTCCCTTAAATCTATTGGGGTTAGATACCTACAGTTTGTTAGATACAACGTTGTGGGCACGCATGGAGCCCATATCTATAGCAAAATGACTTCAAGGTGTGTCACCAGATAGTGCAAATGTACTCAACAATTGATTAGAAGCATATTTGAAATGTGTAAATAAGGTATTGTTTACAACTTAATAGACCAATTAAGAGCAATCCAGCTCATTTTAGGTCCGTCAATGATGTCATAGCCGGTCATCATTATCAAATGCAAGAACATAAACAGAAACACCCGATATCTTTGCTAGATTTAAGGGATGCCATGGAACTAAACCCCTAGAAGCTTGGACAGTACTTCTTGAGAAGATATGTACACATGCTTTTGAGGAATAATATGAAAAAATGTGATCTAGCAATGTTGTATTTTAAAAGGGAAATGATGTGTAACGGTCCAAGAGTGTGCCTCAACTTGGGGAGGCTTTTTAAAAGCATAGGATACTTCTTCATGATGGTAAGTAACACAACACTCATCAGCAACCAACGAGCGTTTTTTTTCAAAAGTGAATGAAGGCCCATAACTGGTTGCTTTGTTGTACGATTAGCATGTTATATTATGCTTTTTACTGTGACTTAGTCATATCAGGTAATTTCGAATAGTTTTGCAAGAATAATTTGTGATGCCCGATATTTCAGTAAAGTTGAAACGGCATCATTTGAGGTTTCTTTGTATGTATTTTCAACTTTAGTTAAAATATCAAATCCAAAAAGGTTCTCTTTAAATTATGGAGCATGTTTACAGTTGCAAATATAATGAGTTTAAACATATTGCCCAAATTGGTACATAGAAGGATTATAAAAGCCTCCAATGTTGAAGGTATGTTCCATTCTCCATTTTTGTTATAGTTTTAAATATAAACTAAAATTTGAACCCGCGCGTTACCGCGGGCTCGTGTTAGCTCATACATAATATAGAACCAATGATCGTTTTTGTTTTTGGGTTGCAACAATATGCACTGGCATTTACACTGTACATTTTCAACACAGCCACTAATTCTGTACCTTTACAACTACGCTCTAAAAGCGCATGTGTACAACAGTAACGCAACGGCAACACAAAGATAAAACTAACCTACACAAATGGATACACAAACGAATAGCAATTGTAAAAATAATCCTCAATTGCAAAAAGGCAACCTATACATAAAGACCATTATAGCACAAACAAATTAACACACACCAGCAAACACAAAACAAAATCACAAACAACACAACCATGAATTTTTGTTACCCATATGTATTGTTAGTAAAATACTTGAAAATATCATAACCATGAAATCGTTTCAACCATCGAGTTTTTGTTACCCAAATGTTCTGTTTAGTAAACAATTAGCTATTCAAAGTAGAAATACAATTGGACAGAATCATCCAGTCCGACATCTATACCTATAAAGCACACTGCCTAACAGCAAATACTGATTCAAATATGACTACATAACATAAATGGGAGAAAGTGGTGTCATTCTGCACAAATACATGGTTTCATAATTGTTCACACATAAAGTAAGAATGCATACCAGGGTTCGTCTCTCCTTATGAACAAAAGCCCTTGTTGAGATGTTTTATCTATACACCACAAACAGAGGAACAAAATCAGATGAATGACAATGACAAAAGAGAAAAAATCAAGCACAAACATTATTGTTTCATTACTTAAAGCATCACACAACATAACATTAATAGATACGCGATTCAAAGATCTACAAAAAGCAACATTAATTAACATCTAAAGACCAAAACGAAAACATATGCACTTTTCTATGATTAACCTAAAATCAGTAAGTCTTATGCAAAGAAACAGAAAGACATATGATTTCCTCACAAATTGGCAACAACCAACTGAGGCACTTATTAGAACAAAAATTAAGGTGCTCTTCAAAACATCTACTACAATTTTAATGAACAAAAAGTTTACACACTTGTTAATAAACATTGCAGATTAGAAACAAACTACCCAACAACATGCATCAGCCAACAAAAACCAAAATCTCAATTTTAGGTATAATCCTTCCTAGAGATGGCCTAGTATCAACAATGTATTTTTTTGAAACAATGAACATTTTCTCAATTTTTCATCTAGCAAACCATAAGTTCTTCCAAATAGTGTTACCATCTAAAATGATCAATTAAACCCGAGTACATTTTGAGCTAACCGCATCTTGACCCGAACCAAATTAATACTTTTTTTTAATGGTCTGCTTTGACCCAAATTTGTTTTGACTCGTCACCCACATTTTTGCGGGGTTATGTCCATATGAACTGATATTTTCACAAAATCATATCTGAATTGCCATCTACAGCCATAAAAAATTAAAAAGTTAATATCAAGGATGATACATATCAACCAAAATCCAATCTCTACATTTCACATAACCATCATTTGAAATTCAATCAATCTACAACAAATCAACAGATTATCTGTGGCCAACATTTCTGCTGATACAAAACAAAAAACATGTGAAACACAGCCAATTCCAAAGCTAATCCCAATTTCAACATCATAGAGATCATAGTTAATATCTTCTTTATATCTTTCATAGCACATTAAAACACTTTTAAACTAACATTTTTAATCCTCAGAATAAGTCTTTATATCGCCCATAGCACATCAAATAATAGTAAATAAGACAAGAGAAAGAAAAGATTATTATATGAACCAAAATGCCTAAAATTTAATATTAAAATTCTGACATGGTTAGTGACCAATGAAGCCATGAAGGTGTGAATAAAAAAACTACCTTCAAAAGCTCTATACTACCTTAAGTGAGTACATTATAGTTTTTCTGTGAATAAAAAACTACCTCCAAAACCTTGCACTATCGTAAGTGAGTACATTATAGCTTTTCCCTGCAGTTAAATCGTGAGATAATAACAACAAAAATAGTAATTAAATCTTACATATAAATCTCAAATTATATTTAAATACACACATATGTATATTTGTTTGTGTGTATTGCGAGTGTTGGTAACACCTTTGACATGGCTGGGCTGTCATCATTCGTTTAAGAAAACAACCTCTGTGTAGTTGATAATGTAATTTAAAACAAACTCATGTCCAGATACTACAAAATCTTGGATGCTCTAATGCTCTTTAACATGATGAACTTCGTATCTGCATATTGTTTTGGTTTTTTATGCCCCTGACATATCAATGAAAAAGAAACCAATATATCAGTATGTGCAAGATATATAAGAGGTTAGAACAATGACCATTAGTCTAAACTGATAGTGATTAAGGAATATGTAGCATTCAATGGTCAAGAGTAAGTACTGAAAGCTTCAATTTGAAATTGATGACAACATATATATTTCCATTAACTGCTAAACTCATAAAATTAGTGAACATCGAGAGCATACCTTATCAGTTTACTTGAGCAAGAGAGCAAACCTACTAAGCTCAAGTTGCTATTAATCGAAATTCGTTGTCAATCTGCGGTAAAGATTGTAAAATTAGCCTTATAACAGAGAATGAAAGGTGGATCATCGACCTTATATCAACAATGGAAGGAATTAGATTTGTCGACATACCTGAACTAATCGCTATTGTGAACCCTAGTAGCCGCCATAACCTCTGGACCGAGTTCAACACCAAATCAACCACTGGACTGAAATTGGAAAGCAAAGGATAAACTTTCTTGATACCAATCCTCAAGCCCTATATATTGATCATCTTTTCATCCTCTTTCACGTAAGTTGAACAACCCACACTTCTTAACCTATACAGCTATACTCGAAACAATGGCAGATTCAATGATAGTCATCACCAAACGCCATCGTCGTGAAATGTAGAGAGAGATCATAAACGGTGAAGAGAGGGGGAGAGTGACAGAGGCGGTGGTGGTTATTGTGAATATGATCTTCTGTGTCTACACGTGGATGTAATGTGGTCTGTACGTTGTGGTGATGTTACGCTATTTCAAGCACAGTAATTGTGTCAAAACATGGAGCATTTGTATGTCAACCAACTGTTAAGACGTGGTATGTATTACGTACTTAAAAGTTATTAACATGATATGTTACTTTTATAATTGCTTGTTTAAATTCACATCTGCTTTAACTTTGAATCATTTTCATGCAATTGCGTGCGTCGTATATTGATGACTTCGTATATTTTGATACGAAGTTGAAATATAAGTTCTTTCTCTGTGAACCATTTCTGTTAGGACTTTAGGGTTATTGTTTTCACATATAAATCGATTTAAATTTATGGATAATGTTGTTATGCCTAAGCTTTAGAGTAAATTATCATTTGCATTCTTAACAATTGTTCATTTTAACTACTTGTATCCCTATTGTTTTAAAAATACTATCTGCGCCCCGACATTTCATTTTGTCTTCATTTGAGTCTTTGCCGTTTCATTTTTGTCTACATTTGAGTCCACATAACTAATAACGTTAGTTTTTCTGTTAAAACTATCGTTAAAAAGACTAAACTACCCTAAAAAATTAAATAAAAACAAAAAAAAATCGTAATACCATCCACCAACATCTTATCTCTCTCATGCACACACTCTCCCTCCCCCCCCCCCCCCCCTCTACATCACTACCGCCACAACCCCCATCACCACCATCACAACCACTACAGCCCTATCACCACCATCACATCCATCCATCACCACACCATTCGTTCTCTAGGGATGTCCATGAAGGTTTTAGCAGCATGTTAGGTTTACATTACTTGAATCAGTCTTCAAATTTGATTTTCAGGCTAATTTCTTGCAACTTTTAGCTTTATCAAGTCATTGGATGTTCTATCTTTATCAAATAATAATATCTTCGGCAACATCTCACCAGAGCTTGCCAATTGTTCTAATCTTCATGTTCTTGATTTGGGTTCAAACACTTTGAATGGGATAATCCCGGTTGATCTTTCACAGCCACCTATCGTCGTCAGATCTACGATTTCTGTCATAACCCTTGGCTGCCACCATGTTTCCTAGTCAAAACCCTTGGCCACCACCGTGTTTCAGCCTTCCACCACCAGATATGCTTCTAGATCTCCAATTTTCATGTCGGTCGTTGTGGACTCACGGTAGCAGAGAGAAAGAAAGAAGAGATAAGGGTGGTGTGGTTGTTGTGGTCTAAGGTGGCAGTGATTGTTGTGGTCATGGAGATGGCAATGGTGGTTGCGACGAAGGATTACAAAAACATAAAAAAAAGAATAGTGAGGGGTGGGGTGAGGATAGGGGTTTTATTCAATACGTAAGGGCACTTATGTTATTTTATAAAAATTAACAGAAAAAATCCAATATCGTTAAGGTTTTGAACTCAAATGAACACAAAAATAAAAAGTTAGAGGGCAGATGAGGATTTTGAAACATCAAAAATACAAGTAGTTAAAATACGTAAACATCAGGAATTGAATGCAAATGATAATTTACTCTAAGTTTTATTATCAATAATATTTTCATTTTCTGTTGTGTCAAAATTTCTTATTATGAAGTTTGCTCAAATGTTATTAGAACTGGTAAGTTTGATGGCCTTCATAAATTTCATTGTTTATTAATCGTTTCTAGTATTAATCAAGATGTATGGCAATAATGTAATTTGTGACCGGATGTTTTAGGTTTTTTTTATAATAATAAGGTTGTTATTTATTATCCATCTAGGATAAAACTCCCTGTAAAACACGGATTGTATAAATTCAAGGGCCAAAGCTATATTTTAGTAATAGATATTTTATTATATAGCTTTTAGCATATATATATTATAAAATAATAAAATACTTTATAAAATAATTATAGAAATCATTTAATAGGATAGAGGGAAAAAAATATAAAAACAATTAAAGACAATTTGTATAATTAGTAGAAGAGAGATGCGAGAAAAAAATGTTAAAGAGACATGAGAGAGTGACACGTGTCACTTAGGATTTTCATTATTAGTATAGATTAGAAAACTCCACTACAATTAAAGTTAACGGATAATTAATTTTGTAATTAATTATTTTAAATTTATGATCATTAAACATAATTACTCTTATTAGAATAATCTAAGCAGTGTTTAGAATTGCATTTTGATTTTTTTTAAACGGCTAATTGAATTTTAAAATGATTATGTTGTTATTCGCTTGTGTAGGGTTGAATAATTAGTTTTGGATTCGCTACAACACAACTGCCCCGAATTAGTCATTATTTAAGGTGATTTACATGTTATTAGATTTGCTAAACACTCTTTAACACATATTCAACACTATAAGCACATCTTAACACATCGTACAACTGATTATCAGATTCTAGTTATTCCATATCAACGTACTTGCTGTCAAAATGTAATGCCGGATACCCTAAATTGTTGAACAAAACAATACAGGAGAACGTGTGCAGTGAGAAAATAGACTTGGGTGACTTTCAACTTGTTTGACCACTATAAGTGGAAATTAAATCATCTAGTTTAAACTATCGGACCCATGATGGGTTGATGATTGTTCAATATTATATCGTTTTATTTTCTTGTGTTTAGTTCTTAATTCATTTGAAATAGAGTTACTTTAAGTTAGTTGTGGTTAGTAGGTGATAACAAAGAATACGAAATTTAGGAAGCTTTGAAGCGGAAATTGGAAGTCAGATGATCAAGAAATAATGAGTTAAAAATTAATTTCTGGAGGGTAGCGTCACAGACTGTGGTGACGTCAGAAGAGGCGTCGGTCAAGAGACCACCACAGCCATTGAATATGATGGTGCCATTGATGCTAAAAATGGCGCCACCGATGTCACAGCCTAGGTTTTTTGTTTCGTAAATTGGTTATTTTGGATCTTAAAAAAGAGAGAGATAACCCTAGTGTTGAGGGACTTTGATTTAGAATTAGAGGACGATTTTAGGCGATTCGGGAAGGGTAGAACTCATCATTCCACCATTCTAAACAATAATCCAAGTAGGAAATCAAGAACTGAATATCAAATCATAATCATGAGCAGCTAAATCATGACCCGTAACCCACTCTGGGTGTAAAGTTTATTTTAGTAAATGTGTTCAACCTGTGACTCGTGTTTTTTTATATTTAGAACATGTATAATCATTTGGTTTGAATGATTGCTTAAGTTTTAATTGTTTGAATGTTATTCGAATACAAAGATTAATTTTTGTTCATTCGGTTAGCAATCCATCAATCATTGGTAAAGAGATCATTAATAATTGGATGTTGATTTTTTTCATATTAATTGAATTGATTTTTGTTTAGATAACATCTTAGCTTGTGTTCTTCATTGGTTTCATATCATTAAGTCAACACAGCCACAATCTCATAACATTCGAATATGGTTAGTCTATGTAACTTCCAAACTGGTAAATCACTAGGTTACATGTTAAGTGATAGCGTGGCAATAATTCAGTGTTTAATTACCTAAATGTGTGATTTTATATCATGATTATTGTAGAATAAGTTCACTTTGTTTGGGTTTTGATTTGTAGGTGGTTGGAGTAAAGAAGGCTTATTTCGGAGACTAAGAAGCAAAATACGAAACTAAAGGGACTGAAGATGTAAATATCAAAAGTTACAAAAAATGCACTTTTTAAGGTAGGCCGGCGTATCATACTCCAGGTTTGGGTGTATCATACGTCGGGCGGCGCATCATACTCCGAGCGGCATGTTGACAGCGTATTTATGGGCTTATTTGACGAAATGAACAGAAAGTTGGGAGTATGAGGCGGCGTTTCATACGCCGATGGGCGTATGATACGCCGGTAGCCTAACAGCATCCGGATATTGTGGATTTTTAAGTTTATTTAACCAAATTAAAACTAATTCGAAAAAAACTTCTTCCAGATGAAGATGCGAGAGATGTGAATTCCACAAGTGCGGGAACATTCACCTTAAATAATGAGGATGATGATTGGAACATATTGGAAAGGATGAGTGTAATATCTAAGAAGCGGGCACTATCAAGCCGTAGGTCGAGAGGTGAAAATGTGAAGATGATGAATGATCATGTGGCCATGGATAGAATTACGGTTTTATAACGAGTAATTGCAAGCCTTAAAGTTGGAAAGAGTAGTGTGGCACATATATCTAGTGAATATGAACTGTGTGATATGTGTAATGACATAGGCCACACCTCAGCTACATGTTACTTGAATTTGGGAAAGAGTGAAGAAGTACATCAAGTACAAGGCCAAGGAGAAAGGAAGACGTACGACATAATTCTAACACATATCATCCCGGTCTTAAAACTCAACCAAATCTGAGATATGCTAACAATACTAACCAATTGAATCCTTCTTTTCAGGTACCAAATCAAGGAATCAATCTATACCAAGGCTGACAACAACAATACAATCATGATGGTTATCAAAGAAACAACTACAACCAAAGCAACTACCAACAAGGAGGTCAATATCAAAGGAATCAACAACATCAACAAGGTGCTCCTACTAACAATGGCAATAACAATGCAATTTTGTCAGCAATTCAAGATCTTGCAAAGAAGATGAAAGAGTTTAAGCAATTCAAAGAGGTGCAAGAAAAGACCAACGAGGCCATTGCCAAGCAACTGGGTCAATTAGTTGAACAACTATCAGGAAGAGAATTGAGTAAACTACCAAGTGATACAACAAAGAACCCTCAACATCAAGCCTCAAGTTCAAAGAATGTGCACATAAACTTGGTTAGTATAATTCCTAAATATGAATATGTTGATGATGATTAACCTGTCCTCCTCAAATAGTTGCAGGTAATGATAAAGAAGTTGATGGAGTATAAGAAAATGACCCGGGAGCACCAATCATTTCCATTCAAGTTGGGAAATTTAAAATCAAATGGATACTTTTGTATTATGGAGCCGGGTTGAGCATCCTTCCGGGGAGTTTATATGACCAATATGACTTTGGTCCATTACATGAAACTAAAAAACAATGGTGCTTGCTTATTTGAGATGGAAACAACCCCGGGGGAAGGTTAAGGATGTGATAATCAAGATGGGAGAGTTCTACTATCCGATGGACTTTATGGTGCTTGATTATGCACCAGTAAGGACGAATGAGCAACCAAAGGTAATTTTAGGTCGACGTTTCTTTGCAACAGCCAAAACTCAAATCAATTGCCGAGATGGAATCATCAACATGACATTTGAAAAGCGTAAGTTGTTCTTTAACGTGTTTTCAAAATCAATTACATATGTAGCTAATAATGATTATTCTACAATAGATGTTACTAATGGGTGTGCTCCTCCTTATATTTCACATTTAAGCGAGGAAATCACCAAGGAGAATGGTTTTGATCCTTATAGTTTTGAGCTCAAGAATGTGGAAAAGGAGGAGAATATGAAGGTGGAGTCAGTAAGGAAATGAAAAACAAGACGAAAGGTAAAGAAGACTTATTTAATTCAGTATCTAATTAACCAAATGTGTGATTCTATATCATGATTATTGTAGAACAAGTTTACTTTGTTTGTGTTTGATTTGTAGGTGGTTGGAGTAAAGAAGGCTTGTTTTGAAGAAAAAAAAGCAAAACACAAAACTAAAGTGACTGAAGACGTAAATATCAAAAGTACAAAAAATAACTTTTTAAGGTAGGCCGGCCTATCATACTCCGGGTTTGGGCGTATTATACTCCGGGTTTG
>JACCIY010000039.1:0-106130 GCA_025506505.1 Flaveria sonorensis
AAAATTTACACTACCTGACTAAAATTTAACACTACCGATGAAAAAAGAGGGGCCGCCACCCCCCCCCCCCCCCCCCCCCCCCGACCCTTACTATCCTCTGCCAGTGTTGATGATGGATTCGCCACCGAGAGGTCTCCCATGTCTTCGCGTTTCTTCCTTCGACTGTAGTTCTTAGCGTTGACTCTTCTTGGATACCCATTGGTCGTTCTTCGTTTCACCTTACGTGATGATCACGATCTTTGATATGTTCTTGCTCCTTGGATCGTTTAAGCTCTGATACCAATTCAAGTATTAATGGTACCAAAACACAAACGCAAAAACACGATTACTAATAAACTCCCTTGTATTATAACTCGGAAAATATCTCAAAACCAAATTATAATACCATGCACTCTATATTTTTTATAACCCTAACTTGGCTATGTATATATAGAGCTAGAAATTACAAATAGATAAGAATGTAATCCCTAATTAATAACAACTAATCTTTATCCCTTTAGAAACTCAAACCGACTTGTTTGACTTCATCTTGGATCGGCCCATATGCACAGACTTGTACTTGGGCCTGTTGGACCGGAAATTACTAAACACTTATGTTGTATGTTAATGGAAAAGCGAACTTGGCTTGGGTCATGTTCCAATATAACGAGTGGAACGCTTAATATATAAAAAGTAGCTTAAAGAAAAGTGATTGAAAGTCTATTAGACCACTAGCAACTGTCCCGATAAATGTTTCTAAAAAGTACATCATTAAAACTAAATAAACATATAGAAAAATAAAAAAATGCTTCTAAAATATGCTAATAGTTTTTTTGGTTCGATAAATGTTCTTTTAAAGTAGAGTAGAGTGTGATTTGGAGTGTTACCGAGTGATTTGGAGTAAAGATGATGTGTAAAAAATTGAGTTTGAGTTGTATTTAAAGTGTAGAAATTTTTTAAAAAAACCCAACAGACAAAAAAATTAATTTGCTATAATTAGAACTTTTTGGCCATTGGATGGAAAATCCCGGTGAATATTCACTAAGTTGGGAAAGAAAGAAACCTGAGGCGCGGTGTTCCCGCCCAACTTGATCTTTCCTTGGCAATCAAGACCCTTTCACCGGAGCCACTCCATGTGGCCTGAAGTGTATCTATACGTGTCATAATCATTCTATCCTAACAATTAGCTTATTATTTAAATTCGATGGAAGTTGTGTTCTTTTAACACATTAATTATAATGGTTTAGTGTTTTACACAAGCCAAACTTCTCTCAAACAACATATGTTTTAGCTCTTTTGAGTCGAGCATGAAAGAAAAAGCTCTGCTCACTCGAGCTTTATGATGCTAGTTACACGAGCTCATTTTGATGATTGTTGTTACACACATGCTTTAGACAATAGACATTACTCTAGAACCTCAAAGCAACATTTTAGATTGATTCTTGACCCACCAAACATTTTAGATCGGAATGGTTGGTTTATCTTACATTATATTGCGACGTTTCAATATCGTTTTTATACATTATGGGTTTCTTCTAACTGGATGCAAAATCCAAACTTTGTGAAGAAACTATTAGCCTTGTGTTAAATATGATTATCATCCATATTTGCAATTGGTTGAAGCCTCTTATAGGTCTTCTTGGTGATGCGCACTCGTTAGCGTGCATGATTAGAAAACACTTAGGGGTCGTTTGATTAGCAAAATGCGTTGTAAAAGAATTAAAAAGTAAATGTAATTGGAATGGAATGAAATCTTGTTAAAATTAATAAGATATTTGGTTAGTAAATTTTTTTATAGAACTAGAATGTTAGTTTTAAATATTCCATTGAATTATTAAACATTTCATAGGTAAGTGGAAGTAAGTCAATTCTAATAAATGCGAGAAAAATTTTCCACTTCAAATTTCATATGATGATCAACCAAACAAGATTTTAAATAGAAATTTTTTACTTCCAGGGAATCTGTGAATCAAACGGAGTCTTAGGGATACAATTTAAAAAGAGAATTTCAATTATTTACGTATCACATATTTAGCAACATACAATGTAGATTCCGACAAAAAATACATAACGTTTTAACCAATTCATCCATACTCCTCCAATTAAAATTATGAATTAATCTTGTTATGGTGTAAACACACATATATCTTGCGTGGTTCTAGTTACTATAAGACATAATACTATTGATGCTTTGTGTGATTATACGTTCAACACAACATGCGTAACATCCTACCCTTAAATTAAAAATTAGAGGAATATATAAATTTTGTCAAGAGAAACTCATAATTTTGTTTTTGGTTACTCATGAAAACTTTCTAGTAGGTCAATATATTACTCTCATAGTCCCATCTTAAAACACTTAATTATGTAGAGATCCATTTATCAACAACCACTCAAAATGCATAGTGGTATTAAAAAAACATGCATTCAACCTAGTATAATTCCTTTGGATGGGCTAAAGTGGGATTTGCTAGATGTTGCATATTGTTCTTTAAATGTAACAAAACAAAGATGTTGGAAATATTGTGAAAATGAGATTTCATAAAATAAAAGAAAATATGTTTTTTTTCTAACTTTGGAGACGAACAATTATGTTGTTAATTTAATTATTAATTATTGGGTTTGTGTTCTACTATGTGAGAGATTTCCATTGGATCAAACTTATCCATAATGAAACTAAAATGAATGAGACATCAATACATAAATTTAAATGTTAAAAGTGTTTAAAACTACAAATAATTAATGAAAGAATGAGTGAAACTTCTGGAACATATATACAAGTGGGATCAAAGCTTGAAGCGATATTGATATAAGTGAGAGATTCCCTTTCATATTGTTTTCTTAAAAGGAGACACAAGGAAACTCAAATGGGACACTATAGGGTTGCGAAGCACTCAAGCATGTGGCTTGAGCAATGAGTGCTTCTGGACACCTAGCTCGTTTAGATCCCAGAGCAATAGTCTATGGTACTATTTAAAAAAGGATCGATTGACTTTGAGTAAGGTTTCAATCAGTTAGTGATGTGGAATCTCACCAATTAATAATCACATAAACTCAATTACGAAATAGGTAAGAACAATCTATGAAACTAATATGAACAGCAGTAAATTAATCATTCAACGTGTCATTCATTGATATTAATTACTTGTGTATGTAGATCTGGAAATTAGGGTTACATATGACGAATACATCTTGGCTATTTATAGTCTAACATCTTTATGAATGACATCTAACATTATTGCCCTTTTATGTTACATCACACAAAAATTCTCTAAGTACAAAATAACCGACTCCGTAAGTAGACTAGTACCTCCGTAAGTGGATTTGTGGTTATCCGCAAGTGAATCTGCAACTACGTAAGTGGAGTACTTCTCCGCAACATAAGTGGCTTGTCTTAGCCATTTATCAAGCACTTCGTAAGTGATTTTTAGCTGCTTAAGTATAACGTGAAACCATGTAATCAACTTTAGTCTTTGCAAGTGGTCTAAACATATCCATAAGTAACCAAGTAAGTGGAGTTACTTGAACAAAATCTTCGTCGATACTTTGTAAGTGGCAGCATTTAGTATCAAAATAGTATTCTCCATAAGTGGCGTGTCTCCATAAATACTTGCAAGTGGGGATACTTAGCCAAATTAATGAACTCGACAAGTGGATGAGTAACCTCCGCAAATGGTTTTGCAAGTACCAACACTTGGTCAAAATAGAGTGGTTAGCTCGTAAGCTCCGTAAGTAGTCATAACAAGAAAACTTTCGCAAGCCGCCATACTTAGACAAATTCTCCAATTGTTCCGAAAAAAATAAATATAAGTTTTTGGTAAACATTAACCCTTCATATCTCTACCACTGTATCGGTCTAGTTGTTGTGAAAAGGATGACATATACTTATCATTTTGAAAAAGGGTTCTAATAATGTCAAAAACACTTTAAGTTTTCAATATCGCTCCCCTATAAGCAATCCTTAACGATAATACTTGAACACCTGATGGGGTGGTGAAAGTTCAATGTTTAAATGCTTTATTTTCGTGTTTTACATGTTAAATTATGGAAAATAGAGTTACTTTTGGGATATTATTATGTTTGTAGGATAAACGTGAAGAATACGAAAAATTTGGAAGAAACGGGACGAAAATTGGAGCTCGGAAGGTGAAGATATGTTAAAGCGAAGTTGCACGACAACGGTACCTTAAAACGGACATAACTTGAGATAGGAAAGGAGTGACGGGACCCACGACCTGTCCACGGAAATATCTCGAAAAGCTACACATGAAAATCAAGGTTGTACAAGGGGTGGCATCACCTAAGCCTCCATAGGCGCTACCGACGCCGAGGTCTGTGTTTGTTGGAATTTGACCTAATTTGAGGGGTTTTAAAGGGGAAAAACCCCTATTACGAAAATAGCCTTTTACACTGCAATCAAGGACGAAAAGCAAGCATCTTTCACAATTCCAAAGCCCTTCCAACATCAAGATCATCAAAATTTACATGATCAATTACAATTGTGTTGAAGAATCAATGATGAGGCAAAGCTAATTCGTTTGTGATTCACTTCGGGGGACGGGTTTGTGCAAGTTTTTATTTTTTTTAGTTTGTAACCTAGATTTGAGATTGGATCTTGAACCATTTAAGTTCTTGTGGATTCAGTTCATGATTTGATTATTTAAATGATTTGATAATGTTTAAACCTAACTTTGATTTTCTATAACTTTGTTTTTCTTTAATCATGGTATGATTGATTATTAGAATTAGGGTACATAATTCAAATTGGTGATTGTGTGAATGAAGTCCTTTAATCTTTAATCCATACTTATCACTTAGATCTTATTATGTGTAAGTCACCGTTAATAACTTCTCACAAGGTTTCACTAAAGAAAAATTGTAATTTTACCAAACCTGAATCCTGAAGTGGGTTGCTTTTTCTCCAAGATTGTTAAAAACCTAAAATTTTATTTTGTTAATTTGGTTATTTCTCAATTCAATTGATCAAGCAATTTATTTTTCAATATTTAATATTTTTAGATTAATTGTTACTAGCACTTACCAGTGATTCCCTGTGGATTCGACATCCTTCTTACCCTTTACTATTAAGGGTGATTAGACATTTTTTAATATATATTTGGACCGACCACACGACATCGATCAACATGGCACCATTGTCGGGAATCTTTGCGCTTAGTGTTAGTAATAGTTATTTGTTTTCTTAAAAATTCATAAAAAATCAAAAAGATTTTTTTTCTTATTTTTAGTTTATTTGTTCTTTGAGCTGTTAGGAATTACACGGGTATTTGTTTCTTGTGTGCACGTAGTTCAAGACACTTATGCATACGAAACATTCCGGAAGGACTTCACCATTGCTCTTTGATCCTGAGATTGAAAAAACAGCACAAGACAACCGAGTCTTTCACAAAGAAAATCCTTCAACAACTCCTATTCCACGAGGAGGTACTTGGTCTGAAGAAGGAACTTCATTAGCTAAGGTTAGTTAGATCCTAAGAAGGCTTTCCAAAACACCGGGAAGCAATCCACTCAACAATATGAATAACTCGGGTAGTCAAGGTGCTCCGTCCAATCAACCTCCCCCAGCAAGAGAACAACCTTTAGGTGATATTCCTCCCTCACTGTTCCCACCACATAATGCTCCACCATCACAACAACAAGCCCCGCCATTTAATCCAGTTCAAGGAAACCCTATACCTTAACCACCAAAGTTTCAAGTGGGTGAAAATCCTCGTGTATACCTACAACCCAATCCACCCGTTCAGCAAGAAATGGTTAGAAATGTTAACAATAAGGCTCCAATAAATCAGTCAGTTCAATTCAATCAATCAAACTCTAGCCAGAATGATGGTGATAATGGTGATGGAGACATAAGGGATCGGGTATCAAATTGGGATGATGGAATAGAGCATGAAAATACGAATGTTGGATATGGAGGGGGAGATGAAGATGGATTTGGTTTTAACTATGGTTATCAACATCCGGGAGGATATAATCAACATTTCAACCCAATCTTTCAAATGGCTAATCAAGGTCCACAAAGAGGCATGAGGCAACCAATGGATCAACATCCTTAACCGGGTTTTCCTCAATTGTGCCCCAATCTGAGGAGTTGAAAGCCATTTCAGACCTCAAATTGCAGTTAACTCATCTCTAATAGTAAGTCCTGTTGCACATGGTACATCCTTTGAAGTGAGACTACAAGGCTTGAACATGTTGCCATCTTTTTATGGTAAAGGAACTAAGGAACCTTATCTTTATATTTCTGAATTTGAAGCGGTATGTGGCAAAATTGGAGGACAAGGGTTTACACTGGATCAAGTTAAGCTAGTATTGTTTCAATTCACATTGAAGGATGCTGCAAAACAGTGGTTCCTATCTTTGCCATCAGCAAGCATTTTTATGTGGGAGGATATGCAACAACAGCTCTTGGAAGAATATTACACACCTCAATGAACAAGTGATGCAAGAGCTAATATTCGAAATTTCCAACAACAACCGGGGGAGCTTTTCTATAAGGCTTGGAAAAGATTTAAGAAATTGTTAAGGAATTGCCCCCATCATGGTATTACACAATGGGAGTTAATCAATGCATTTTGTTATGGTTTATCCACCGATGACATCCGGGATGTGAATTCCACCACGAGAGGAACATTTTCTTTCCAATCATGTGGAGGTGGATTGGGAATTCTTAGAGAAGATGGCGGTGAACTCAAAAAGACAAGCTCAATCTAATCGGAAGAAGAAACATGCCATTGTTAGATTCGCAGGTACTACTAACGCCAATGAAAGATTATAACAATTGGAGAGAGACAACCAAATGTTGGAACGTCAATTGGCGAGTTTTAATTTTAATGGAGGAAATGTGACACCTCAAGGCGGTCCAGTTTTTCCGTGTGTGAAGGATGTGACGATTTGGGACATGCCATTATGGATTACCCGGTGCAATTGGGTCGAGCTGAGGAAGTGGTCAACCAAGTATAAGGTGATTGAAAGCAATATGATATGAATTCTAATACATATCATCCAAGTTTGCGTAATCATCCTAATTTTAAGTATGGTAACACATCTAACCAATCTAATCCTTATTTTCAGGTACCAAATCAGGGAGACCATACCAGAATCACCAACCATCATATAAAAACCAAAATTACAACAAAGAGGGGTATAACAAAGGATATCAAAGAAATAATCAACCTAATATTGACCAAGGAGGCTCAAACAATTCATCAAAAATAATGGACTTTCTTAGAGAGATTAAAAAGGACAACGAGATACGACGCAAAACAGTGGAGGCATTAGCTAAGCAAGTTGGGCAAATAGCAGAGGAGATGGCACAATTAAGAAGAAATCCAGGAAAATTGCCTAGTGACACCATTGTCAATCCTCAACATCAAACATCTAATGCAAGGAACACAAAGAGTGCAAACATCAGTCAGGTAAGTATTCTTTTCTCCAGTAAAGTGTATGACAACAAAGTTGTCTCTCCACCACCGTTTTATGAAGGAGTGGTGGAGGATCTTGATGAGGACGGGAAAAGTGATGATGAGTGTGAGCCAGATATACATCTAGTTAAGAAACAAAAAAGAGTAACTTTTCAAGATACACAAAAACCAGTGCTTAAAAAAGAGTCACCTAAGGTTAAGAGTAAAGATATGGAGGTTAATACCATTCCTTATCCAAAAGCCTTAGAAAAACCTGAAAAATAAAAGATTTCAAACAAAAGAGGTCCTCAACAGGAAGAAATTTGGGAAATTTTCAAACAAGTTAAAATCAACATTCCCTTAATTGATGCAATTAAACAGGTGCCGGCTTATGCTAAATACCTTAAAGACATATGTACTTAAAAATGAAATAACAAATTTCAAAAATGCTTGATTTAACAGAAAAAGTGAGTGCTATTTTAATGGGTTCCTTACCCCTAAAGCTTTAGGTCCTGGAACGCCCTTGATACCGATTCAAGTTGGTGACTTTAAAATGGAAGGGGTGTTATTAGATCTTGGTGCAAGTGTAAGTATCCTTCTGGGAAGCTTATATGATCAATACGATTTCGGTCCACTTTGTAAGGCAGATACCACCATGGTATTAGCTGATTCAACATCTAAGCTTCCTAGAGGGATTGTGTCTGATATGATTGTCATGGTGGAAGATTTCTACTATCCGGTTGATTTTTTGGTTTTAGATTATGTGTCAAATGATAAAACAAAGTAACCTAATGTCATACTTGGTAGACCATTCTTGGCCACTACAAATGCTTTGATCAACTGTAGAACCAGGACAGTAGATATGACATTTGGTAATAGAAAACTGCATTCAAATGTGTTTTTAATACATCCAACTATCTACCAATGATGAATGCTTTATGGCGGACGTCATTGATGGTTGTAATCCTCACGAAAGTGAGGATGACACCACAGAGTCTTGTTTTGCTTGTGATGATGCAGATTGGAACCATATGAAAGCTTTGGAGATTGAAGAACAAAATTTAGATCTGATGGTTGTAGAAGTTGGTAGACCACCATGGACATATCAAGTTGAAAACTTGCCTGAGCATATTGACGAAAAGATGAAGCCTTCTTTGGAAAGTCCACGGAGTTAGAATTAAAAGATCCTCCCAGAATTCTTAAATATGCATTTTTGGGGGAAGACAAGACATTGCCAGTGATTATTACAACAAACCTAGAAGAAGATCAAGAAGCATCTTTGTTAACGGGTTCTTCAGACATACATGGCAACAATAGGGTGGACACTTGCTGATTTGAAAGGCATAAGCCCCTCTATTGTGATGCACAAGATCATAACCGGTGCCGATGCCAAACCATCCCGCGATAATCAAAGAAGTTTGAATCCCAACATGTGTGAAGTAGTGAAGAAAGAGGTACTTAAATGGCTAGATGCAGGTATAATTTACCGAATCTCTGACAGTACATGGGTAAGTCCAACGTAAACGATGCTTAAAAAACAGGTATTCAGGTAGTCAAAAGTGAGGAAGGTGAGCAAATTGCCACTCGACCGGTAACCGGGTGGCGTGTTTGTATTGATTATAGGAAACTAAACGCTGCCACATCTAAGGATCATTTTCCACTTCCATTTATTGATCAAATCATTGAGAAATTGGCAGGTAAGAAGTTCTACTGTTTTCTAGATGGCTATTCGGGATATAATCTAATTGCTATCCACCCCGAGGACCAACAAAAGACTACATTCACTTGCCGTTATGGCACATTGCATTTAGGCAAATGCCATTTGGTTTGTGTAATGCCCTGGCCACCTTTTAAAGGTGCATGATAAGTATCTTTTCAGATATGGTCAGGGATTCTTTAGAAATCTTCATGGATGATTTTTCAATTTTTGGTTCTACTTTTGATAAGTGTTTAAACGAATTAACCAAAGTCTTGAAATGATGTGTTGAAACAAATTTGGTCTTAAGTTGGGAAAAAAGTCATTTCATGGTTCAAGAGGGAACAGTTTTAGGGCATGCCATATCTAGTCGGGGAATTTAGGTAGAACAGGCAAAAATTACAGTAATTTCCACTCTACCTCCTCCAGTTAATGTTAAAGGTGTGCGGTCATTCTTAGGACACGTAGGTTTCTATAGAAGATTCATTAAAGGTTTTAGTGTCATAACTTAACCCTTATGCAACTTGCTTTTATAAGATGTACCCTTTGTGTTTGATAAAGAATGTTTACATGCTTTTAACACGTTAAAATAGAAATTAGTGGAAGCCCAAATCTTGCAATCACCTAACTGGTCACTTCAGTTTGAGATCATGTGTGATGCAAGCGACTTTGAAATTGGGGCTATTTTAGGTCAACCGGTGGATAAGAAACCCGTTGCCATATACTATGCAAGCAAAACTTTAGCCGATGCATAATTAAATTATACAACAACCGAAAAAGAGTTGCTTGCAGTAGTATATGCATTAGATAAATTATGTTCATATATATGGGGAAGTAAAGTAATTGTTTATTCTGATCACAGTGTAGTCAGATACTTAATGAAGAAGAAGGACGCCAAACCTAGGCTTATACGATGGATCTTGTTGCTACAAGAATTTGACTTGAAAATACGTGATAAGAAGGGAAGTGAGAACATGGTAGCGGCTCATCTATCAAGAGTTATGCATCACACCACTGATTAACAAAAAGGAGATTAATGAGACATTCCCCGATGATCAATTACTATCTATATCTTCAGAACCTTGGTATGCTAATTTTGCAAATTATTTGGCTGCAGGTACCATGCCCGACCATTAGAACAAAAGAAATAGAACAATTTATGTCACAGGTGAAACACTATATTTGGGATGAACTGGACTTGTTCAAGGTAGGAGCAGATAAAATTATAAGGCGATGCATTCCCTAATCCGAAATTCCAGACGTGTTAGAGCATGCACATTCATCCGCATGCGGGGGCCATTTTAGTGGACAGAAAACGGGTAACAAGATTTTATCTTGTGGACACTTTTGGCCAACTATCTTTCGTGATTCTTATAATTTTGCTAAAAATTGCATAAAATGTCAACAAACGGGAAGTATATCGAAACGTAATGAAATGCCTATGCAACCAATTCTCGTGGTTGACATCTTTGATGTTTGGGGAATTGATTTTATGGGCCCCTTCCCAAATTCTTATGGGAATGTATATATTTTAGTGGCAGTTGACTACGCGTCAAAATGGGTGGAAACAATTGCCACTAAAACAAATGACCATAACGTTTTGTGTAAATCTGTTCAAAGTAATATTTTCTCCTGATTTGGTCTTCCCGTGTGATCATAAGTGATAAGGGGTCACATTTTAAGAATTTTCACTTTGGTAAACTGTTAAAACGTTATGGCGTAGACCACCGAATAGCAAACCATACCACCCTCAAACGAGTGGTCAAGTGAAGTCTCCAATAGGCAAATTAAATAGATCTTACAAAAAACGGTATGATCAAACCGTAAGGATTGGTTCACTAAGTTAAACGACGCCTTATGGGCCTACCGTATTGCGTTTAAGACGCCTTTTGGCACGACCCCATATCGGTTGGTATACGGGGAAAGGATGCATTTACTTGTAGAACTAGCACATCATGCTTTGTGGGAAATTAAAAATGTTAATCTTGATTATAACGCTGCAGGAAATGCTAGAAAGTTGAGTTTGAATGAACTGGAAGAATTACGGAATGAAGCGTAGGAGACAACAGCCCCATATAAAGCAAGGATGAACGAAGTGCATGATGCCAAATTACGAAAGAAACCCTTTGAGGTAGGTCAAAAGGTTTGGTTGTATAACTCGCGATTGAAAATGTTTCCTGGGAAATTAAAAAGCAAATGGATGGGACCGTACGTGGTAATCGGGGTGGTAAGTTGGTGATGTTAAGATTGAAGACCCTAAAGACGGTGTGAAACAAATGGTGAATGGGCATCGATTAAAACACTACTTGGAAAGTAAGAATATGAGCGAAAATGTTGACGAGTTGGTGAGCTTGTTGGTAAGTGTACCAACTGACACGACCAATAAGTAAGGGTCAGGTAAAAGTCTGGCTAAAGACTTTAAAAACTTAGCGCTAGTCGGGAGGCAACCCGTCGTCTTCTTTTTATTCTCTTATTATGTCTTTTATATTTTATATTATTTGTTTTTTTCTCTTGTTTATCTTTTTGTGTCTATATGCAAGAACATGCAAACACCCAAGTATGGAGAAACTCATAACTATCAAGGTAAGTTGAGTATAATTTTTCGGGCTTCGGGGCGAAGCATGACTTTATGGGGGTGGTGTGCGTGAACGTGGCACGATTTAAAAAAAAACATAAAACACAAAAGCATGAATTGAGTTCTAAATTTTATTTATATATATAGTTTTTAATTATTTATTTATTTAGTTTTATTCTTTAAAAAATTATTGTTTTTCAAAAACAGCGCCACCGACGCCCCCATCACCGCCAATGACGCCACTTGCGTCAGTTGGGCCAAAAGTTTCTGACCGACACCACGCTTGGCGTCGGGCCTGACGCCAAATCACCGCCCCCGACGCCTACATCAC
Organism: Flaveria sonorensis; assembly: GCA_025506505.1. Lineage (NCBI taxonomy): Eukaryota > Viridiplantae > Streptophyta > Magnoliopsida > Asterales > Asteraceae > Flaveria > Flaveria sonorensis. Next base: position 12,003 of record JACCIY010000039.1, read on the forward strand.
TGCCACCGACGTCGAGGCCCAACTGGGCGCAGGTCGGCCCATCGTGGCAGAAAAACCCAAAAAGTGTTGCACCACTTACATAAAACTCGGGCAATTGGCTTGATTTAAAGATCCAAGCATCAATTTTTAACAACTTCTCTCCATCTTTCTCCCTAACCTCTCAAGAACACCCAAACCCTGGTTTTTAACTTCTTCAATTCTCAACCGAATCAAGCAAATCATAGGTGCATCTTGCTTAATTTTTCGAGAGAATCACATCTCACCGATTAGTTTTTCAAGAATCCCGCACGTTTGAGAGATGCATGGGGTTCAAATTTTGAAATTTTTGGGGGTTTTCGCTAAAAATCACTAAACACTTCTCCTTTTTCATCTCAAAGCATTACATTGTGCCAAGGAACATTGCCACGAACCAAGGAGTCAACTTTTAGAGGAAAAGACAAAGCTGTTGCCTCATCTTCGGAACCCTCTGGAAAACGCACAAGGCGAAGCACAAGCGACGTAAGTGAAGAAAATTCCGACAGAGAAATGGATTAAGCGATGGGAACTAACTCTAGTGAAGATGATGTTGATTATGACTTAGATGGAAATCCTGTTTGGATAGAATACAAGAAACCATTGTCCAAATTTCCACGAGAAATGCAACCACAATTGTATATGGATAAATTCAAGGGAAAAAATGACCTCACTACCCTCATGGTTTGTGAGAGACCTATGGAATTACCAGAATTTCGAATGTTTGGTGTGGTTGTATGTTTTGAAAGATTGTGGTGGTGGGAAGTGTTGACATTTGTTAAGATGGATTGGCCGCATGTTTATGTGAATCAAATCATGGAATGGATGTCTACTTTGGTGAGGAAGGATAGAACAAACCCACCACATACCACCACATTAACTGGCAAGGTAGGCAGGAAGACAATGGTTATGTCTTTTTAGACAATCTCACAAGTGGCCAAGTTTGACACTGCACCCGGGCCTTATGAATATCTACACGAAAGCTCAATTCTAGAAACCCCAACCGGGGATTATCTGAGAGAGGTATTGAATGATATATTTTCCATTCCTATCACTGCATTAGACTCTGACAACATGAACAGAAGCAATTTACTTTTCAATGTTTAATGTTTTTAGATTAATCGTTACTAGCACTTCCCTATGATTCACTGTGGATTTGACACCCTTCTTACCTTTACTATTAAGGGTGATTTGGCACTATTTAATATATATTTTTGACCGACCATACGACATCGATCAAAATGGCGCCGTTGTCAGGGATCGAACCCGGGTCACCCACGTGACAAGAAATCCCAACTGGGCATTATCTGCGAGAGGTATTGAATGATATATTTGCTATTCTTATCATTGCATTAGATTCTTATAACATGAACATAAGCAACATGAAAATCTTACCGAAACTATTGACAGTGATCTTAAGCAAGAATGTGATTCCTAGAATTTCTGATAGAGGGAAAATGAGACATTACGAGTTAAGAGTACTTCAAGCACTACTCACCGGTTGACACATGTTGTCTTACCAACAATTGGTAATGATGAACATTTGGGAAAGTCGAGAGAGCAAGGCTTGAGTGATGATTCCACATTGTCGGCTAATCACTATGCTGTTACAAAAGCAAAAGGTCGTGTCCAATGATGCTTTGGCCATACCAATCACTGTTCTGAAGTTTAAACTTAATCGATTAGGAGGTTAATTGTGGGAGTATAAGAAGACCGCCACCAACTATCAACTGCGGGATAAAGATAGTGGCCGAATCATAATGGTAAGACAAGATGATGTACCTTACCATGATGATGTAGATGACGTGGCTATGGGGAAAGGCAGTGTTGGAGCACTTGAGGATATGGATACTAATACAAGGGAACGAATTGAGGAAGAAGAGATTCAGGAAGCAGTTGTCATATGTATGACGAATAATCACATGAAAGGGAAATACAAAGAAGGTGGAAAGAAAGCTATAATATGAGGACACAAGATTATGATCAACAAATGAGAAATACATGGGCGGCACAAGAACAACGTTGTAAAGAGCTACGTGATGATATGAGGATGTATGTGCGGGACTCCGTGTATGCACGAGAACAAGCTATTAATGACTATTTTTTGTATCAAGAACAGGTTCGCCACTATAATGACTACCATGCAGGACTGCCGTATCAAGCTCATCCACAAACGGTGAAATGGAGTACTCTTCCAGAATACATGCCCGGGCAACAATATGAGAGGTACCTACAAGCTCAACCGTCATAGTGGGTACCAATGAATACAACTCCTGATGAAAGCTCTCATACTATGGGACAGTCCGGAAGCTTTGACATGCACGCCATGCACCAAAGTTTGATGGAATCCTTCTTTGGTCCACCACTGCCCAGACCTCTATTTAGATGACATCAGAACATTCTCTGATCACTTGATCAGGTCCATGTGTTTCTCCACTCTAACTGTTTCATGTTCAAACATTTTATTTTTTTCCTTTTTCTTTTGGTGTGTTTAATCTATGCTTGGAGGTGTCAAACAATAACAATGTATGTGGGAAATTGTGAGTCTAGAGGTATGTCTGTTATGGTAAGACCCGAATGAAGATCTGTTGTGATGATCCTGAAAAAATGGTTATGATGTTAAAAATGCCCTTATATCCACACCATTACCAAATATTGAATGGTACATTGGGAACAATGCACCTTCTAAGTATGGGGATGAGGGGAGTTATGGAGAATTAAGGTAAACAAAGAGTAAATGGAGGAAAAATTAAAAATTACAATTTTTTTTTAGTTTTAATCTTTGCAAAAGTTTTCAAGTAAAGTTTATTTGTTTATTAAACCAGAATTTTCAATATAAATCACTTGTTATTTATTAAAAATTTGGTACAGATCTTAGGTCATGGCCATATTCCTTATGTTGCGGGATAAAGTATTTCTAGCGGAGCATTTTTTTTGAAAATGTTAAGGATGCCTGATTATGGTCAATAAACTTTTGATATAATAAACTCATGTGCATATTGGTAGCCTAAATTCCTACTTGGTGAGATTTCGAGTCTATTACTTAAAATACAATCATATATATTTATTTGTTGAGGGTAGGCCATATACTACTTGTGTTGCAGAACTTGCATATTAGTGACAAAGGCAATTTAGGAACCCCTTTACTTGTTATCATTTGTTTATTGTTATCCATCCTAACCCTTAGTAGCCATGTCAAGCCTTAAACCATTCTTTTGTTAAACCTGATATATAAAGCCCAAGTTGTTAGTTGATAATCGACTGTGAAACCGTTCAAAGTTAAAGAGCATCCAAAGTCAAGCTTATATTGTGAAAAAAAGAAAAAAAAGTAGTTGTTTAGAATGAATCAAAGTGATCTAGCTTTGTTAGTCATGTTAAGGAGGATTGTTTAATGGTTTGGTTTCTTTTTGTGTATGTGTAGCCACTTAAAAGCCAAAAATCTCCTACCTTTACCTAATCCCAAAAACCAATAAGTCCTTTAGATATGTGCAAAGTCTATGCAAGTGGTGGAGGCGTGATTGCTATACAAGCTTATGTGGACAAGGTGGTATAATGGATTATTAAGTGATTACACTAATGCATATTTTACTAGTCCAGATTTAAACCGAGAGGAGTGAATTATTATGAGGGGTATGTACATGAGACTAAAAATCAAAAGCACATTAAGTTTATTTGGGTGATTTCCTGTTTTAATTGCCTATAATTGACTTGCTAGTATATAAATCTATTGAACGATGTAAGTCTTGTTAATAAGGGTATGACTTTGGACCTTAACCGAGTTTTAATAAATGATTAATGATGTGTAGTTGCAATGACGGTTTTATAAATTACAATTGAGCTTTGCTTGAGGACAAGCAAAAGGTAAGTGTGGGAATTGTAATCGGGTGGTGAAAGTTCAATGTTTAAAGGCTTTATTTTCGTGTTTACGTGTCAAATTATAGGAAATAGAGTTACTTTTGGGATATTATTATGTTTGTAGGATAAACGTGAAGAATATGAAGAATTTGGAAGAAACGGGATGAAAATTAGAGCTAGAAAGGTGAAGATATGTTAAAGCGAAGTTGCACGACAACGGTACCTTCATAGGCGCCACCGACGCCGGGCTTCGTGTTTTGTTGGAATTTGACCTAATTTGAGGGGTTTTAAAGGGGAAAAACCCTATTACGAAAATTAACCTTTTACACTACAACCAAGGACAAAAAGAAAACATCTTTCACCATTCCAAAGCCCTTCCAACATCAAGATCATCAAAATCTACATGATCAATTACAATTGTGTTGAAGAATCAATGATGAGGCAAAGCTAATTCGTTTGTGATTCAAAATCTTAGCTTTTGATTGAAGTGATAACCAAAGAACAATCTTTTAAGACTCGTTTATTCACAAAGTTATCAATTTATCTATATTAAGTTATCTACTTGTTTTAATGAATCAATTTATCTATATTAAGTTATCTACTTGTTTCAATGAGCTAACGATGCAAGGAAACCGAAAACTGATGATAAAATAAATAACTTTCTTTATAAACAAATTGTTTAACTCAATCAAAACCTTTAATTACATTTAATCACAAAGTGTTCAATATAAAAACCCTCATGGTCTTCATCTAAGCATGACTAACCATCTCACTTGGCAAGAACTATCCACCCGAAAGCAATCAAAGAACGAACTAGCCACTCATGGTCTTCATCGGATCTTCAATCTTGATTTGATAATGTTTGTAGATGATTTGGGATGAATGGGAAGGCTTGATATCACCACAAATCGGATTAGAATCGTCAAGAATTGAGCTTGAAAAGTTCTTCTTCGAATTAGGGTTGGATTGTGTTTAAATAACTTGAAATTCCATAAAATACGGAGTTTGTTGGTGACCGGCGTTTGATACGCCGACCCTGGGCGTATCATACCCCCAAATCAGTATTCATACACCAAACTTTCTGTAATTTTTTACAAATACGCTCACTGATACGCCGCCATACGCCGCCCGGCGTATCATACGCCTGTATGCCTAATTTTGTGCTTTTTTTGTAACTTTTGATATTTACATCTTCAGTCCTTGTAGTTTTGTGTTTTGCTCCTTTTCCTTTAAAATAAGCCTTCTTTAGCTCTTAACACCTATAAATCAAAACACAAACAACTTGAAACTATTTCACCATAATCATGATATAAAATCTCGAATTTAGATCAATTAAACACTGAATTATTAACTTGTGATCAGCATCCAAGTAGCGAAGTTTGAAAGTGTTTTTATAAAGAGAGAATATAAGGTGAAAGAGAAAAATATGTTCTTGTAAAAGGTGAGGACGAATAGAGTATGTGAGTGAATGGAAGTGAGATGAATGAAGGAGGAAAAAGTGTGTCTGAGGGGTTATTAGAAGAAAGAGAACACATATAAAAATTTTCACTAAACAAGAGATAGCACAAACAATGTCACATAAAACCCGATATCTTATTGTAAATGTTACATATAATAATATGTATATCCACCTATGTCCTAAGTCCTCTAAGCGTCACTTATCTAGACACAATAATTCGAAATTTTGTTTAGTTGGACATGTCACAACTTCTAAACTAAAACTATAACAGCATAAATAAAAATTTCTTATGTATTATTATTATACATTTAAAAATAAAATATTATTATTGTATACTAAATCAAAATCAACATTATGATGTCACAAAACAACTAAACTAAAACTATACCAGCATAAATAAAATTTCTTATGTATTATTATTATGCATTTAAAAATAAAATATTATTATTGTATACTAAATCAAAATCAACATTATGATGTCACAAAACAATAACAACTGCTTCTAAATATATATACTGTTTTATCTAACCCTCGTATCATGTCAATATGAGACTCGTCCATTTTATTCAGCCTCTTGACTTTTAGATAATAAGTCCCAAGTTTAAACTCAGATATAAAATAGACTGTTTGTAGTAATTTATAAGTAGTAGCAGCTAAGCTTTGCAATTAAAAAAAACAAAGTCATCAAACATATCATAAATACAAGTAACCATTGTACATAAGTGCATTTTAAAAATAAAAATTAAATTTTAATAATTCAAACTATTGATTATTAGCTAATATTAGTTTCAACTAACAATTTGACCAATATTAATCATAATTTTAATTTTTGTTACTAATAACAATCCGAGTCTACCTGTTTATTAACTCCATTAGTTTTTTCATGACGTATCATATGACGCGGCTCGTGATGTTACGTGACGTATAATATAGTTATAATTAAGAATATAAATATATGGCTCAATTCTATTTTATAAACGATCATTTTTTGAAATTATTCAACGTAACGCTTTTGTCGCTAGTTGAGTAGCTTGGAGAAAAATATGAAAAAATTGAGTCATATATTTATATTCTTTATTATAATCATGTAATACGTTATGTCACATGTCATGTCATGAGCAACGTCACGTGCCACGTCATAGAAAACTAACAAAGTTAACAAATCGTTAGACTGAGATTGTTATTGGTAAGAAAATCAAAAGTTGAGATTAATATTGGTCAAATTGTTAGTTGGGATTAATATTGACCAATAATTGATAGTTTATATTATTAAAATTCAAGTTTTCTTTTAAAATAATGATATATTCACAGTAGGTTTTCTATTTTTTATGTGAGTATGTGTCATATATTATAAAAAATGATTGTAAGTGGTTGTGAGTGAATGAAAGATAAAATTTATGAGGATTGTGATTTATCATATTTGAGGAAACACGTTACAGCCCCCGTAAATTTTTTAATATTTTTAAAAGTGGTTGTGGGTGGAAGAGAGGAAAGGTAATGATAAAAATATAAAAAGCATTATTTAATTAAAAAAAAGTAAAAAATAATATTTTTAATATAAATATAGAGACGTAGAACTAGTGTGAATGCTCTTACTTCAACACTTAACTAAACCCATTATTATCTATTTTTTTTTTTTTTTTGAAAATGAGGCAGTTATTTTTCTATTCTATTATTAATTTAGAGAAAATTACAATTTGCATCCTTGATATTTTTTCATATTAACCGTTTGCATCCCTATAATTTTAAAATTATCATCTACCCCCTAACGTTTTCTTTTTATCTTCATTTGAGTTCAAAATACTAACGACGTTAGATTTTTCTGTTAACTTTTGTAAAAAGATAAAATTACCCTTATTTATTAAATCACATACTCCTCATCCTCACCCTCATCCCTTATCTCTTCTCTCTCTCTCTCTCTCTCTCTCTCTCTCTCTCTCTCTCTCCTTCTCTCTCTTCTCCCTTTCTATGTTTTTTAGTCTACCACCACAACACCACTACCATCGCAACCACTTATGCCGCCGTCGCAACTGCCGCCGCCACCGCAACTACTGCCTCCATGATCACAACCACTGCCACCCTTATCTCTTCTCTTTCTTTCTTTCTCCCTCTATCTCTCTTTTTCTCTTTTTTTATGTGTGTGTGTGATCCGGTGTGTGTGTAATCAATAGTCCACAACCACCATCGATGTGAAATCGCAGATCTAGATAAGATGGGGGTTGCGGTGGTGATGATAGGGGAGCTGCGCTGGTGGTGATTGGGGGCTGCGATGGTGGTGATGGGGTGGCTGTGATGGTGGTGATAGGGGGTTGCGGTGGTGGTGATGGGGGGCCGCGATGGTGGTGATTGGGGTCGTGGTGGTGGTGATGGGGTGGCTGCGATGGTGGTGATGGGGGCTGCGGTGGTGGTGATGGGAGCTGCGGTGGTGGTGATGGGAGCTGTGGTGGTGGTGATGGGGTCGCGATGGTGGTGATGGGGGTTGCGGTGGTGGTGATGGGGACTGTGGTAATGGTGATGGGAGTCGCGATGGTGGTGATGAGGGTCGCGGTAGTGGTGATGGGGGTCGTGGTGGTGGTGGCTTTGATAAAGAGAAATGGGTGTGGGGGGGGGGGTGGATTGTGGTTGTGGTGATGAGGGATATGGAGGTGGTGACGGGTGGCTGTCGTGGTGGTGATGATGGTTGTGGAGGTGGTGATGAGTGTGTTGGTAATGGAGAAAAAAATATTGATGAATGGGTATCACAAGTTTTTTATTTATTTAGTTTTAGAGATAGTTTAGTCTTTTTAACGACAACTTTAACTGGAAAACTAACAATGTTAGTTATCTTTTATCTTGACTCAAATTGAAATAAAAATAAAACGACAGATACTCAAATGAAGATAACATAAAAAGTCAGGGGACAGATGATAATTTTAAAACTATAGGGTTGTAAACGGTTAAAATAAAAAAACGTTAGAGATACAAATGATAATTTACTATTTAATATATTTTACCTTTTAACTAATTCAGTTTTTTTATTTATTTTAAAAAATAACAATAATAATAATAATAATTGTGAAATACCTAGCACCCAAATTGTAACTTGTGACACTATTGCGAGTTGCGAGGGTTTTGTTGTGCATGAAGCCGCCATCTTTCAAAAATATGGAGGAGCCTCTCCCTCTTCACAACCACACCCACACTGATCCCCCAATGCCCAACCACCGTCTCCACCATCACATCGCCGCCGTAGACCTCACCGGACCTCCCGCCGGACCACCGCCCACCACCAGACCACCTGATCTGGACGAAACCGATTACTCCACCTCATTCGCCGACACCGCCTCCACCGACCTCAACAATTCCGCCTCCGTCAGCGACGCTGAGGTCGACTCGCAATTGTGCGGCGATGTCAACGGATTGTCATCTCCGTTTGGTGATTTCGGAGCTGTTCTTCGAGTGAGGTTTGATTTTGTTTGTTGTTTGTTGTTTTTTTTTAACTTATGGATGAATTTAGGTTGTTTTTGGTGTGATCGGAGGATCGGCGGTGGTGGAGGTGTGAATTGGTTGGTGTTGTGGCTTGTCGTTGTGTTGTTTGATGCAATTGTTGCGGTTTTAGCGTGGTTGTGGTTGTGGTTGTGGTTGATTTGATGTGTGGCTCGGTGTTCGTGTTTTGGTTTAGCTGGTGACGGATTGTGTGTGTGAAGCTGTTTTTGTGATCTGTGATTGCTGTTTGATTCTATGGTGTTTTCTGTTGATGCTGTTTGGGACAATCTCTGTGTTAAGTTGTTATGATGTGGTGGTTTGATTTTATGATAATTTAAGTTATTGATGTTAAGTATGATAGTGGAGTACTGGAGTTTAACTGTTTATGATTATAATTGTGTTCTGTGTGATGAATTGTGATACATTTGTGATTCATATCAGCTGATAAGCCATAGTCTAGCTGAATTATATCTAGTAATGTGTGTGAAGTGTTAGCTGTTTGTTTGTATGTGTGTAGTTTGTTTTAGTGATGTATTCTAGTTGCTGTTGGTTCTGGTTTTAATTAGGAAGAAGCGGTTGACAAGTCACTGGAGGAATTTTATACGTCCTTTGATGTGGCGATGTAAATGGGCAGAATTAAAGATAAAGCAGTTTGAGTCGCAAGCTTTAGAATATACTAAAAAGATTGCAGCTCGAAATTTGACAAAACATTTGGCTTCAAATCAGTCTATTCCAGAAGGGTTTAGTTCAAGGTCAATGCCATATACTAAGCGGCGCCAAAGGAAACTCATGAAAAGGAGGAAGCGGGCGAGAATTGAAGAGACGACTGACGCTGACTTATTTATGTCTCAACATGTTCTCTTTTCCTATAATGGTATATTATCGCCATTTTGCGTTATGATTTGGTATTTGGCCCTTGTCTTAGGATGATGTATATTCTTTTTTATTTCAGAAAGTAAGAAGTTAGATCAAGATGAAGTCTCTATTGTGGATGATATTGATGATCCAGGTAGAGTTATATTAATAGTCTCAAAATCTCAATTATTCTACACGTGTAGATTGCTTTATGTTTTTTGTTTGACATTAACATCACTGTGATGATTTAGAAGATACTTTCTATTTTAAGGAACTAAATTTGCATATCTATCTAATCTGCAAACAGATATCATAAGAAAGCTTTATCATAACTGGGTTCCATTCCTGTCATTGAAAGGTATGCCACCTACAGTTCAGTTGAACTGAGATTCCTCGCCATTTACAATGGCACAGAAACTGAAAATGACATGTCACAAGTAGGCAAGGTTTAGAGCTATGGCTATTTTGGAATAGTTCAATGACAGAGATTTTAAGTTTTTCATTTTCTTTTAATCGCACTAAATTTAGGCCTTTGATCTTTTACCTTTATCATACAATGAGGCCATAAATTCTTCTATTGAACCAACACAATTAAAGTGGTATAAGATTGTAAATAACCTTAATGATTAAATCCTTAACTTCTATTTCCTTAAGAGTCTTTACACCTTAAACTGAAGCAGCTTAGTATCTTGTTGTTACAATTTTCTTTGCCTTTATTTCACTTTGCTGCAGCACTTCTGTATTCTCTAATTGTTAGTGAAGAAATTCTTCTCATTTGCTAGGTATCTCAGTCTCACTTTTCCTTTTGTTTTCTTTTACATTAGACTAACAAAACTAAAAGATTTTGATTGTGTGACGATCACTGCTATTTAGTTACTATTCTTTGCTTGTTTGTGGTTGGGCATTTGTCAAAGTGCTAGTGTACAATATTTATAACCGAATTATGTCACCTTAAGAGTTAAGACAGTATTATTGTATCAAATTAATGCAATGTCATATTCACTTGATCTTAGCCAAACTGCCGAGAAAGGTGTATGCATATGCATATGCCATCATTATGGCATTGTAGAATATGGTCGGACCAGAACCCTTGCTACTTTACTACTCTAGTCCTAACATCAGTTTTAACTGATACGTCATATATGAATGCCACAATGCACCAACTATATAACATCACAGGAAAAGTGAAAACATCATTATATGTTTTTTTTACCATTTTATCTCCATTCTAAAAAAACCTTCTAGGCCATTATTTTCGACCGAGTTAACTAATTTCTGACAAAAGGTAAATCAATTGACTGTTAAGTAAACGTGATGAATGCCAAACTGTGATATAATAAGCAATCTATACATTTCCCTTTATGAATACAAACTTGACCATTGACACATTCAGAGAACATCTTGTTGACAAGATAATCAATGTGTACTTTCTTTGTACTTAATGTTTTCTTATGTGCAACTCCATCTCCCTCAAACTTTGATCTATTTCTTCTATCTTTTTCTCAAATTCCTCACAATCTCTTATTCTAATCTTTGATTGTAAAGACTTTTTGAACAGCGATTCTAACTACTGTTTCTTGTTATAAAATTGTGTTTACAGAACAAAATACAACTAATCCAGAAGTTCTTGGTCTTAGTATGCATAACCATTCATCATTTTTTGAAGACGAAGATAATGACATGGAGCAAATTCTTCACAAGATTGAAATAACTCACTCTAGAGTTTACAAATTAAAATCTCAACTTGATTTGGTGATCTCTGAACATTCTCAGACGTTTCCTTTTTCTGAGAATTTAGACAATCTTGATCCTTCTGAAGAACTAACAAGAGCTCTTCATAGCCCTACTTACTCTAACTCAGAGTTTGATATGGGAGGCTTAGATATGTATGAGCACGAGGGTTTTCATATACCTGATATAATCGAAAGCACGGTGGGGACCCTATCATCTATTGATGTTACACAGCATCAGCCACAACGTGGAGATTCATGTGAAAAGGCAAGTCACTCTCTGTCCACTTTCACCTGTTACTATGTGTCCACTTTCACCTGTTAATATTGACTCTGATATAACCCACGGTACTTCTATGGTATCTAGGTTAAGTATTTATTGTTTATATAGCTGAACACTATCGGCGAATTGCAAGCTGACATCAGCAATTCTTCTAATGCGGAAATGTCTAGAGGTGGCAGTTTTCACCCATTTATGTAATAAGAGGTTGATTTGGGTTATGTGTTTTCTCTAAAGGGTCAAATGGATTAATCTTAAAGTTTGGACCAAAATTGGAGCTAGTCAAATGAGCCAAATGGATTGGGATGCAAAATGTATTTAAATGCATAGGAAATACTACATTGCTTTGTTTAGAAAAAGTTTCGACTATTGTCAAAAAATTTAGTTTTTGTAATCATATTCAACACTTTAGTTATTTATAGAATTGAAAGAAATTAAAAAAAAATTCTTGTCCAACCCACACTAAAAGTTACCCAATATCCACCCCGCCCATTTTGCCAATCTGAATTCGAGACTAACAAAATTCTTTCATTTGGCGTAGCGCATATGCTACTATTTAGACTGTCTTCTGCTTTATACTTGGTAAAAGAAAGTACTTGTAATCAATGGTTAGCGCAGCTGATGTTCAAATTTTTATTTGAGATGATGATAGTTAGGAGGAGCCAAGTAAGTGTGTGGATATCTGGGCCAAGTATAAAGTAACATAACATTTTTAGAGTTACCGTTGATTAAATATGATTTTAAGGTAGATAAAATTTAATTCCTATTTTATTAAGTTAATGCAGATTTTAGACAATATGCTGGTACATGATGAAACTCCAGAAGCAGAAAGGCACGCCTTAAAGAACTGCCAGCATCAGATCATGGTAAAGCAGGAAGAAGATTCAGCAATGGAGTCTGACACTGCGACAAAAGACGCCATCCAAGAACAATCGTCTCTCAAACCTTTTTCAGAGTTCCAAATTCCAAAAAACAAGAGAAAACGAGGAGAGCGAAAAGCTGGTACAAGTAAGTGGAATATCCAACTTCCTGGTGAGCCCGATAGCCAGTAACTAGTATATTTTAACGATCGTGAACGTTTTTAGTTTTGTAACTTCGTTACATAATGACCAAATCTGTAGATTTAGGGAATTTAAGGTAAACTTAATTCATTTTTCTTTGGATACTTGCAAGACCTTATTGGAGGGATAACATGTTTTTGGCATTGATCTTGTTGTACGGGTTTTTTATCTTTAATATCTCTGGGATTGGGATATATAACAATTAAGGTGGTAGTTTTGACCCGTTTACTTATAAATGAATTAAATTACAGAAAGAGATTTTTATTGAAACAAATACAAGTATGGTCCAATAATGACCCGTCAACCGGTTTTAACTTGCTACAAACCCGTCCCTTTTCTCACCTGTAAAAGTTGGTGTAGACCTTGCCAAAGAAATGCATTTTGGTGTAGACCTTGCCAAAGAAATGCATTTTGACAGATTTTAGGGAGAGTAGCGCATCTAGACATGACAAAATAAGCGGGTTGTGTGATAGGTCGGGGCGGTCTAGTCCACAACATTTTCACTTTTCTATTCTAAAACTTTATAAACAACTAATGTTTAGAACATGATTAAACGACTATATATATACTACTACAATAACAATCTATATTTTATGAGTATAACGATTTAGGAGATTATATAAATTGTAAACACGGTTTTGGTTGATTTAAACCCGTTTGAACTTTAACTAAATTATTATAATTGACATGTTAGATGCAATTTATTGCCCGAATATGACGTTTATTATCCTACTCTAATAAAATAGTAACTTGGTAGGATACGTGACAACATCATAATCCTTCTTACCAAAATTTTCCCGTTTTTTTCTCATATTAAATAGTTACCTTAATTACTAATGAAATTATTTAACATTCTTTTAGATTAAAAATAGTTTTTTAATAAATTAAGAACAAGATCTTTTATTAATGTTATTTTTATAGAAACAAATGTTTGTAAAATAAGGAACTTTTTTAAACATCAAACTATTTTTAAAATACAATATATTTTAAAATTGATATTTTTACAAAGTAACATTTTAAAAACAAAAAATAATTAAAATTGAGAGTTATAATAAGAAAATTTTAAAATGACATTTGTTTTTATAGTTTGTTTTAGAACAAATTGTTTATTTATTTATTTTTTTGGAAAATTTTAATATAAAAGTTTAAAAAGTTGATATCATTGATTTATTACTTATAGTATTTACTTAAAAGTAATTTTTAGTCATATCATATCTTAAAATATCGTTTTATAATTAATAAATTTTTGTTATACTAATATTTTATTTATTTAACACGTGTATTGCATGGGTTTACTAAAGCTAGTTAACTATAAATATGTTGAAATTAATAATAATACGACTATAATGGTTTTAAAAGGTACATTTTATAATTGTTGGATATGGCTTTTAGGAATTATTTTCTTTATAAAGAACATTACTATTTTTGCAGGAAAGTATTAAAGAAAATCATAATCATGTCGAATGTTTAATGTTCTAACCTAAGATAAATGACTAATTGATAGTTGAAAGATTCTAGGTTTTAATGTGCATTACAAAAAATTTTTACCGGTAAACACGTACATTTTACTCGAAACTTGATCTACTTCTAAAGATAACATGTCTACACTTGTATTTGAACCAACAATCTTTTGACTAAGGAATATATCACTTAATCACCAACATGTCCGAAAGCTATAATGTGCAATTGTGAACTACAATTAGAAACCAAATAAAATCGAAAAAAAATACCAAAGGGCTTATAATTCAATGGTATATGATTCATGGTAGCCATGTGTTTAGTAAAGTGTTTCTTCTTTATAATGTTGAGTGTTCATGTATAATAGACTAATAGTGGAAAAATTGCGTAAGAAGCTGTTAAAAATAAAAGGCAAATTGGATTTTAATAATCCAAACTATTACTTAATTGCCGATAATAATCTATACTATTAATTTGACAGATAATAATCTCAACTTTCACTTTTGTTACCAACGATAATTCCACTAGTATAATTATCATACATTCACATTCAATTTGTATTTGTTTAGGCTCGATTTAGCTTGTATATTTTTTTATTTATTCATAATCATTATTGTAAATGAAATCGAGTACAAATCAAACGTAAATATTTAATAATTATATTAATGAGACTGTTGTTGGTAACAAAAATAAAAGTTCAGATTATTATCGGCCAAATTAATAATATAAATTATTATGACCAATAAGTAATAGTTTTGATTATTAAAATCTAATTTGTCAAAATAAAATAAAATTAGAAGTGAGAAAAAAAATATGGAATTTTAAGTCGGCTCGATTATTGACCACGAGATTTGGGTCTGAAGGCGGTCCAATATTGCAATAAAAAAAGGTGTAAATCAAAATGGATTTAGATATAAAAGAGATGCTATATTGTTATGTACTTCAGTAGTTATGTTAGGTTAGAAAGAGATGTTATTATGATGAAAAGAGTGACTTTTGGTAAATGTGTTTTCGCTTATACTCCACGCATTCAATTAACAATGCGTATTGGTAATACTGTTTTCAAATATAAAAATAATTATGTTTAATAATGTATTTTGTAGTTACCTCTAATATAGATAAATTTTAATGGATAAACATAAATCCATGTTAAATTTCTATTCTATATAGAGAAATAAAACGTTTTTGATGGGTTAAATAACATGTCAAACTACCAACTTAAGTTTAGATCCAAATGGAGTTTTAGGTTTTCAAATTGGATTTTCGGATATCCGAAAATTTCGGAAAGCGGATTTTAATATACGAATTTGAATCTGAATTTCATATATCCAAATATTCGGATTCGGATTAAGATATCTGAATGGCTATCCAAATTTTTAAAAATATGAATTATTGTATTTATATAAGATTTTAATATATTTTTATTCGAAAAACCTTCAGTTATCTATCTGATATATCCGGAATTTATAATTAAAATTTATTATAGTTTTTATAAAAATATTTTGGATAATTGAAAATCCAAAATCCAAAAATTTTCAAAAACATTATCCGAATCTGGATCCAAAACTTTCGGATTTCCAAAATTCAAATATTCAAAATTTTATCTGAAATTTTGAATATTCGAATTTTCAGATATTTTGGTTTTGATTTCGGATTCAGAAATTTTTGCATACCCCTAGTAATGCGGACCCACTTGCGCTTTTTCTTGTGTTCTTAAATTTTATAAATTAGCATATTTAATAGAAAAAACAATATTTATGTTCTCAAGATCCTGATGCTTTTTTAATAAAGTTTTTAGGATATTATAAATAAAATAGATAAATTTAAGTAAACTTTCAACCTATCTACTTGTTTTGGTTAGTTAAATTATAAACCTTTGCTAATTTGACCAGGTGAAATATAATACAAAAAGCCAAACTTTAACTTTATTAGTCAAAGTTACCAACGAGACAAATTCAAGTTAACATCGCTTATGGAATAACAAAAATATTATAATTTATATGCCATATTGTTGGTGTTAGAAATTTTATTTAAAATGCTAATTTTTTAACTTTAGACAAAACTCAATATAACTAACTAATTGTGCTTAATATATATGATATTTACTGGGTTTGTGTTGTATGATGTGAGAGAACTACAATAAATCAAACAACATCCAATTAGAGCTAAGATAAATGAAATATCAACGTTGAAAATCGGGTGCTTTATAATAAAAAAGTTGCCACCGGGAGCTAATGAAACTATTTTAGTAAAATTGAACTGTCTCAATTCTCGGGCAATCGCACCAAAAACTCTTCAAAGAAAATGAATTCAATGAGTGATAATTGTCGTACCTAGGAGTAGAGACAAATCATTGACTCACTAGCTAAGTGATATATAAGTGAACGCTTATCATACTAATTTTATTCTTTATGTTTTTAAATTCGTTCTCGGGTGGCTCGGGACATGAGATGATGCAGCTTGTGGACAACGCCTCATAAGGGGACGAGTGTCGGTCCAGGTCAGTCGTGGCTACCATGGTCGGTAGCACAGATACTGTTGCTGTCTGGAGTAGATTCGCAGGGCGAGTTTTCCGGGATGCTACTTCAGGTCAAGGTTGGGAGTTTGAAGCAACAAAGTTTGAATCCTTAGCCACCTTATTCGTCATTAATTACCTTCTTCTTTACATTTCTTGCATTTTAATTTATTTAAGTTGTAATAGTATTGTGTCTATGCTACTTTATTTTCATGCTTGTATTGCAATTAAATTAATAGAAGAGTTTTCTGTCTATTTAAATAATGGTTCTCCTGGGGTTTATAATGGGTATGCAAGAAACAAGTTTCTTTTAACAACTTGATCATATTAACAAAAAAACATGTTTGTACCATAAAACATGATTACAAGTAGAGTTTGAACTACCACACAAAGAAAACACCTAATCAAACCGCCTAGTTGAACCAAAAACAACAACCGACCTAAGTGCCAACGAATTGAACACTTGAAAGTTGAAACTCTATTGAAGAAGATGAAACCATCACGACTAGATCAAATATCATCTTCAACTAGGAGAATGAGTTTTGATCTCTTTCAAATCACAATGAATCAAAATCTATAAAATAACAACACCGTTAGGCTCGTCATAAGAAGGAGATTCTCCTTGTGACCACCATTTGACGTGATAATAAGCTTGGTTTTTTTGAGATAATGGTGATCACAAGAAAGAGAGATGATAAGGTTTTATGTAGGATAAGTTATTGACATTTTATGTGTGATACTACCCATTCTTGTACTAGGAGGGCGGATGCCACTATCATCCATGTAACTATATTGATGTTGATATCTTCATATATTCTTATTTGTCACTTTTTCGTGTGTACCTCATGTTTGTCACGTTGGACCATCTTTGTGAGTACACGTTTAATTCTATTAAATCACGTGGATCCGTCTTTATGGGTAGGAGCTTGACCAGGGCAGTCGGGTTGTTGGTGTCATACCTCTTTCACCTATATAAAACATGATTGATGCCAACCAAAATCATAAATCTCAAATCACTTTCATTGGATTTTGTCAAGCCTAACATCAACAACCAAAACAAATTTACAATGTAAACCTAACAACTTAGGTTCATAGTTTGATTTTGAACGATTGCACCTCAAATTTTGAGATCTATAAAGTTGTTTCAAAACAGATTATTACAAAACATTCTTTAAAATATGTTATCGTGTCATACTAGATCATATTTATCAAGAGAGAGAGTGTGTGTGTGTGTTTGTTGCGATAACAAATTATTTTATGTGAATAAACAAAAAATGTATATTATATGATGTAAAGATTTTAATTTCAAAAGCACTTTTAATTATGTTATGAATGTTACGTCATAGGACACAATATTAAGGGCACATTTGTGGCTTCATGATAAGCCTTCATGGGTACCTTCATATGTTCTCCTACTTCTTATGAAAAGTGGTTTATGAAGAATGGTTGTACATACCAGATACTTGACTATATATAGTGTTGTGTCCGTTAAAGACGTGAAAGCTTCATTGTATTACACGTAATTTTTGCAAAAAAAACACTAAAGTTTATTTTATATTATGTAAAAGTTTTAAACCTCACTACACGCGATTAATGTGATGTAAATGTTATAACGTTTATTTTTTTGAAAAATGTAGCATTTAAGTTGACATAACATGACATCCATACAATACAACATAACTCTTTTGTGCTCCCATGTTTTCATTCTCGTTAAGGTAGATTCTCATGAATCCAAACTGTATATATAGGATTTGATTTCACAACTTCTATTCTTCTTATTAGTAGAACTTTGAGAAATATGAATTAACCTTCACACAATATAACGTAATCATCACAATAAGCGATTGAGGTCACACCATTCACACAATATAATAAAATTATTATGCAACTAAACATTTAGAATCTATTTAAAAACTGGTTTCTTCATAGCATTCAAATATGAAATATACTATGTATGCAAATTATATATGCATTATTTTTATGCATACATTATATTCGAATATGAATATTCTTACTCATATATGAATTGGTAGTCATAAAACTATTATAAGCTATAGGTTTATTAACGTTCGAAAATACATGTATGAAAATGATCTCTAGCTAATGTATGACACTTCAAATAAAATCCAATTGTACATGCAATATTATGCATGTATGGTTGCTTATTAATTTCTGGGTTTAATTCACATAAACTCAAAGAAAATATAAAGTATAAAACTTGATCTTGAATTCAAATGAAAGTGTTACTCAAAAATCAAGTTTCAATATATTAATTTGATTCAATCTAAATTTGATTTTTGTTTCTTCGTTTTAAATCAAACAAATATGAAACATCCTTCAAAACAACCAACTTGAAAGCTTGAACATCCTAAGGTGATTTTCCTCTGTCCAAAAGATCAAACGTTCAAATGCTGCAAAACATATGTTATATGTGGTTAATAGAAGTAGATTATGAATTGTTATTAAGAAAAAAAAAAGTTTATATTATTCCTAGTTATTTTGTTTAAAGTTCGTTGGTGCAACAATATTCACCAAATTGAGATTCCTTTAATGTTGCAATATTAATATTCACGTTTTGCCCCACTGATCCTCCTTTAGTTTAATAATATGCTATTTTATTAAAAACATTTGGCACAAAAGTTGATAGTTCAATATAAAGTACTAACGCTTATGTGTGTTTTAATTTAATACATGTGATTTGAGAGCATGATTAAAGGGTATTTGGATTATTTGTAATTTCGTTGTTGCAACTTGAAACTATATCTATTAATTGATAAATATGATTCCAATTTTGATTCTTTTTTGATATTCTAGACATTAAAGTGGTTTGGTTTTAAGAAAGAACTAGGGCGTTCATTGGTCGGTTTTGGGCTCAAACTGAACCCCAAACCAGATTTTCGGTTTTTGGTTTTAGAAACCCGATGATTTCGGTTTTGTTCAATTTTCAATTTCATGAGTGGGTCCCGTTTGGTTTTATTAATTTTCTGTGTTGGGCTTGAATTTTTTTTTTAACGGCCAACGAATAATTTTTTAAGCCCGGTCACCCGGGTAAACCCATTGGCGAAAGGCCACCCACGCCCGCGAACACAGACAGCGCTGGTGACCCAGCTCGCCCACCATTCCAAGGGAAACCCACCATCCAAAGGCCCACTGTGGTAAAACCCTTGGCCCATTTGGAGCATCTTGCACCTAGTGAGACTCCAACCCATGACCTCCACTTTGGAAAGTCATAGGATGCCTCCTCCTAAACCAGTTGATCTAAGACTCATTGGTTGGGCTTGAATTGTTTAGAAAACATAAAACAAGTTAAAATTGAACTATGATAAGTTATTAAAAAATTTGCTATCGGTGAACTTAAGCAAAAATAGAGTTTGTTTAATTGTTTTTTTTGAACGGCAAATATGTGACACTGCTTCGGAGAATATGTGTTATCTTAATCGGGCCCATCTATTCGTTTTCTAGACAGGACCGCACCCCCAACCCCCTCAGGAGGAAACCCATTGCTGAGAAAACCCTCTGGCTTAACTTTGAGCATTTTGCTCAGAGACTTAAACTCATGGCCTCTCAATATTTACATGTCATGAGTACCTCACCTTAACCAGTTGGGCTAACGATCATTGGTAGAGTTTGTTTAATTGTGATGCTAACTTAAGGAACATTTAGCTAAAACCTAGTCCGTCATTCCCCGTTTGTTATTCATACGAGTAAACATAGGCTATACTTAAACTATGAATTCAATTGAGTTTGGTTTTATTGGTTTTCATAAAACTCATAAACTAAACTAACAAATAAAATTTGACTTTCTAGAAAATAGTTGAAACGAACCATCAGTTTTTGATTTGGTTGGTTCTTTCGGAGTTGTTTCATTGGTTAATTCAGTTAATCGTTATTTTTGCTAACCCCCGGAAAGAAGTTGGAGTGATTGTAACAAATTGATTTTTAAGGTGAACTTATAAAATAGTATAATTATTTCAATTTTCAAATGTAAAAATTATAATTAAACTATGGTTTTTTAGAAGTTTCGTTTATAATATAAGTTTCATCACCTTTTTGTAGTTTCTTTTAGCATCAAAGTACCGTTATTTTGTGTTTTTCTTTACAACTTAATGTTTATTTAAATTATAAACTATCACTAATTTAACATTACTTTACAATTAGATAATACATACGTTTTTTGACCAACTTTAATTGGTGCACTTTTGACTTAGTAAGGTACCATGATCTTTAATGATTTGCATAATTTACATTAGTCGGGCACTAATCCATTATAATTATATTTCAATGATTTTTAATTCTAGTGTGTTGTTCCAATTAAATGATTAGTCTTTGGGTAGCATCTTTTAATTATTTATTTGGGCATAAATGTAAAAATATAAAAGTAGATAACAGCAGTATAAAGGTAATTCAACAACTTTTTCTTTCTACAATTCAACCAAATGGAGCCGTGAAAGAATTATAGAGGAGATAAAACCGAACTGAATACATACGTGTGGATTATAAACAAGGAGAATTTTCATTTGTTAGAAAAGAAAGATTTATGTAACTCTGTTTTAAATTAATTAAAATGATGTGTACATGTTTTAGTAAATACAAAATGTGATTAAGAGTGCTACCAAGGAAAACAAAAATTACTTAGTATTTATCACGTAGCTTAGTCTGTTATTTTTCTCATATTTACATTTGATTATGTTGTTTTGTCTTTACCCACTCAAAACTATGTTCTTCTAATCATTAATCAGAAATTATATTTTCATAAATATATCACTGCTACTACGTTTAAATGTTAACTTTCATGCTAACATGCGTCAACCATCAATCATCAACCTAACTACCAGAAAGTAGTCATACTTCATTTACTCTATGTTTGCAGTTATTATTTTTTAATCACCTAATTAATTAAACTGCTCGATTAAATTTTTGGTTATAATTTGTATTGTTTAACTTCTTTTAAAAAAAAATCTCGATGTGCAGTTTTGTATATTTATTTCTTAACATCCCGATACAAATTTAAAAAAAACGGAGTTTCATAAAAAAATATTCTTTTGGTCTCGTATGATTTTAAACTACCAGACGATTACACCCCCCCCCCCTTCCCCTTCAATGTTTTCAGAACCGGATCGGACAGTGAACCGGACGTCCTACTGGTTCACTGGTCGTACCGGTTATGAGAACTAGATAAAATTATAATTATTTTAATGAATATATGTAAAAAAATACTGAAAATTTTAAAAATATATAAAAAAACGATTCAACTGGTCCAACCCCCGGTTCGACCGGGTCCAACCGCCGACTCGGGATAAACCGGCCGGTTCAATGCCTCCAAAACTAACTACACCTGATTGAATCAGTGGCCATGACGATTCCCGGTCTGACAGGCCGGTCCGATCCGACCCTCAATCAAGGAAATGCACCACCCTACTCCACTTAAATAAAAATATAATATAATACTATTATATAATAAGTAAATTATAAGTAACAATTGAATATAAGATTAATTAATATTTTTTATTATATTTTTGACATGGGTGTTGAACGTTGGCTTTCTTCAGCTAGAGAATGGTTGCAGCCGACATGATCGTGCGATCAATAATGAAAACTCTACCAGAATCATCATCGTGATGAAAAACCCATGATCAAGTGAAAAAGTAATTTTTTTTAATGAAGATGTGTTCTTTTAGTGTGTAAAATAATATATATGAGTAGGCATTTATAAAGTTTGTAAATTATTTTTTTTAATATTCAAACGGTCATAAGACCATCGAACTGTATTTGTTTTAAACAAAATTTTTTTTAAATCTTCAAAACCAAACCGGCGTGCGTGGCAAGTTTCACGAGCAGGTTAAGCACAGTGACAAAAGCGGACAGGGGTGCGGTGTTCATCTCTTTCCCGCCCAACCACACGTTAGCGGCATTGCGGTATACAAACCCTACAACGTTATGTTTATTATTTTTCTAAAACTAATGAAGGATTGTAAAATAAGAAGAGGTCACGTGCGTGTAAGCAGGTGATGGGATGATGGACTTTTTCTCAGACCAAACCCCATTCCTTTTCAGCTCATCATCATGTTTGTGCCTGTAAATACACGGCTCACCCCACACCCACCTCTGGGTTATATTGGTCAGTTTCATTCAAGTAATTTATGCTTTCTTTAATAATGAAACATATAATATTTCTTAATTTTAAATATGTCCCAATTAGAAATTAATTTATACTTTGATGTTATTGGTTTTACGCTTCTGTTGGTATCATTATAATCATTACTAATTTGGTACTATAAATGATTTTGTAAAAGTAAAAGCATATAGGCTAACAACAAGCTAACTATTTGAGTATAGATAAAAATTAGTGGTAAGAGCATTCACAGTTTATTCCCCGTTCATATTTTTATAATTACATTAAATGTTACTATTTTTTCTATCTCATTTTTAATTATATAATATTTTTTATATTTTTATCATTATATTTTTTCTCTCATCCACTCACAACCACTTTCAAAAATATTAAAAAACTTATAGGGTTGTACCGTGTTTCTTCAAATATGGGAAAACATGATACAATCCACATAAATTTTTTAACTTTTTCATTCACAATCAAGAGCACTCACTCACATAAAAATAGAAAACGGGTTGTGAATGCTCTAAGAGACAAAGGTGTCCAACATGACTCTCACAAATTAAATGAAACCGTCCGCCTTAAAAAAACTCAATCAAAGTTACGACCTAAATAAAATAAAAAACCTTATACCTGCTCTTAAAACCTAAAATATTTTAATGGCCTAAAAAAACTTCATGACCAATGATGTAAAAATCTTTTGATAAATATACAAATAACGAAAATTATAATCTTGAAGTAGATTGCTTGTTATTTGTGATGGTGAGATTCCTTTAACTCCTATACATCTTTGGTAATGGGAGCAACAGAGAAGATCTCGATCGATGGTGGAATCTATGTTATTTGTTGAGGGATTTGTGAGCGATTATTGAGGAGTCCTTAATTATTGTCTGTTTGTTTGAATGTTAATAATCTGAAGTAGAAGGATTCGAGCCTTTGCATGCTGGTATTAAAAACCGATAATCATACGTATTTCGGATGTTGTCAACCATGATTGCTTGAAGAAATGGGAGTTTTGTAGTTGGTTCGATCACAAATAACGCCAATGAAAAAGCTTCTAATTTGCTCTAAGTGATTATAAGTATAAATTCATAATTAATGATGCTTATAGTCTTAAAAGTTCTTATCACCTAAATTCTAAATTTTTAATAACCTAATTTAGCAAATCTAAATCACCATGGGTTGTATTGCCATCATAATTAAATTTTAGTCGCCTTATTATATTTATGATATATTTAGTTTTTCATATGAGTTATATAATACACATGAAATGGATTGATACATTATATATGTAGTTATTTTTGATTAAATATAATTTGTTTGACAAATTAACAATCAAACTGATTTGGTCCAGCTGGTCTTGGCGCGCGCTTGTGAAGCTCGTCACCTGGTTTCTTATCTTATAAGATGTTTTCATTTTTTCTCTTCTTCTCTTTATTTTTTTGTTTTCTTTAATTTTAGTTTTTTTTAATTGAGTAAATATTTTTAAAAGTTATAATATCTAACAAACAAACGTTGAAATGCTAGGTTTGGGTTTTGCTTTTTGTTCATTTGTTTTTTTAACTTACCGACATGACTTGTATGTTTTGATATTTTAAATATATCTTAACCCTTTTAAAGCGCGGCCTACGTACATCGCTAGTTTAAATTTTAAAGAAGACATTTGAAGGCAAACAGAATCCTAAGTAAGATCTTAACCTTCTTTTATATCACACTTGCTATATGTACAAAATCAAATTATCTTAAATTTTTCTTTAGTAAAAATGTAAAAAAGTAATGATATACGAGAATGGTATACTCACAAATTTTTATTATATTTGAATTACAAAACCATGTAAATCAATTAAATACCTATCGGCATTTGGATTAACAGAATACAAGTGTGTAAAATTGCTCCCTTCATTTGAGCTCGAGGGCTTAAATCTTAGAATAAGCAGATTAGGTGGACTTAAAGGTAGATTAAAAACTGCAAGGAAATATAACTTTTTTTTATTTATTGTGTGTTTTACGTGCCTTTTCTTCTTTTAGTTAATTTGTTTGGTTGTTTGTTACTAAACTATTATAAACTTAACATTTGTAGCAACTTATATATAAGGTAAGGATTCAAATAAAAAAAGATTTTTAAATTATAAAAATATAAGAAGTGATCTCAGTTATTTATACTCTTAATCAAGGTAGAGATTAAATTATAGAAAAAAATTTGTTAAAAATGTATTTTAGGCATAATCGTTTTTGTTCATTTTTTTTTTAATTTTCTTACGTTCATAATTTTTATATACGACGTTATCTTTTATAAAATTTATATCATAAGAAAGAGTGTTTGTTACCTTTAAAACGAGAACAATATTGTTATATAAAAATATTTAAAAAATTTCTTTTTTTGAGCTCATATTATTTATAGTAGTCATTGTGCATTTAATGAAGTTTATTAAGTCTTTTTGTCTGATATTGAATTTTTCTAGACACTATTATGTTTTTTTAAATAAATGAATTCTAAATAATATAATAGTGAAATAACACTGTTATTAATTTTAATATGTAAAATACAATAATAAAATAAAAACTGATTAATTTAATACATTTAAAAACAATGATATAAAACGTAAGACACAATGATAAAATGTCTTATTGTGTTATTTTAAACTCCACGATTTTTGAAAAAACACATTATTGAAATAACATCGTTGTATACTTATTACTGTAAAACACAATAATAAAATAACGACAAACTTATACAATATATAGTAAACAATGACAACTATATTATGAAATGATTCAAAACGTAAAATACAATAACATGACGTATTTGACACATTAACCAGAATATTATCCTATTTAAAAACAATAAAATGATAAATATCAAACCTAGAATCCTTCTTAATCTTTTTAATATAACATTTTTACCATAATTCTACTATGCATATAAAAGGCCACATTGAATAAGAAGAACGTGCATAACTTTCATCAAAGATGATGGATATGAGAATCGTTTCATGACTGTTTTATGTTTATTTAGCGTTCATAGTTGTGTACTTAAACTCGATTCTGTATCCTAACTAGGATTTAAGTAAAAACATCTCTTTATTGTTTTTCATGTATGGTTAATATTTTTTAGAAATGGAGCGAATAGATCGTCTTATTATTTACTGTCTAATCAATCCGACCGGATTTAAGGATCAAACAATGTTCTTAGTATTAGAAAAAAGGATCTATATGTGTGTGTGTATATATACAAATTTGGTAACTCATGTAATACACATGTTTAATAAATAAAATATTAAATAGAATGAAAATTTATTAATTATAAAACGATATTATAAGACAAGATATCGAATTTTAAACTCTTGTTTATAAACTTTCTTTTTTTGTTTTAAAAAAAATAATATTTTGTCTCAAAAGAAATTGTTTTAAAAAATGTTATTTTTAAAATTTTTCTTATTATAATATCCAACTTTAATTATTTTAACTTATAAAATTCTACTTTTTAATAACACCCTTTAAAATATTTCATATTTTTAAAAAATATTTGATGTTTTAGTAAAAATTTAATTTTATAAAAAACTTTTTTTAGAAATAGCATTAATAAAAAGATTTATTATTTAATTTATTTATAAAACTAATTTAGATCTAAAAAGAAGTAAATATTATTATTAGTAATTAATGTAAATATTTGATAGAAGAGAGAAGCGAAAAAATTTTGATGAAAAATAATATGATATTATCAGATGTCTCCCATAGTTACTCCTATAAATATAATATTATCACGTATTTCCCCTAGTTATTTCTATTGTTGGAGTGAAAAATATATTGATATGTATTTATATTTTTAATAAAATATTTCTAGAATACTACATTAACATGATTTTAAAGAAAATAAAAATAATAAAAATCTTGTCTAACCATCCGGTCCAATTCACGAATATCATCAGTAACCTATCAGTTCAACTAAATACTACTCGAATAGTCATAACCAAAATATGTGTATGACTAGTTACCCGTCCAACCGTCTCTAATGAAATTTTCTTCAAATTACTTTTATTATTAGTTCTATTAGAGGCTCAATTTTACTAACTTTATCGTGTGTCATAATGACAACAATTGACAAGAATCATTTCGAAACAAGGTAAATTCAAATCCAACACGAAATGATGAAAGTGAATAATTTTCCACAAAGCAAGAAATACGTGAACCATCGTCGTCTTCACGCTCCACCCAAACCCCACACCATTGAATCCCTCCACCCACGCGCCACCGTGGTCAATCAGATCAACAGGGACCATCTCCAAAAGATAATCATTCATTATTATTATTATTATCGTTAATGATGATGAAAATCAATTAAAGCGTTAAATATTCTTCGGATTTAGTAAAGTTTGTTGAAGTTGGCAGGTTCACAAATCAAGTGGGTAAGCGGCCAAATCAACCCACATGAACCTTCGTTTTCAGTTATTTAAACCTTAGAAGAAAGCATTCGTGTCTAATTTAAGGGAAGATGGTGTTGAATTGTTGATTATAAAGTCGTAAAGGTGAAAGGTGGTGGGGGGACAATAAAGATGGAAAAAGTTGGGGGAATTTGCTGTTGGTGTTGGTTTACGTAATCAATCTTCTTACAGGGGCTGAAGAAAGAAACCCATTTCAAATTTCGTATTTTTCGATCATAATCTCTCTCTCTCTCTCTCTCTCTTGATTGAGTGATTGTTGTGAGTAAGCTTATAAGCTACTGTTGATTTGAATGAAGAGTTGTGTAGGTTAATCCTTAGAGAGAGAGAGAGGGAGATGATGTTGTGTTTTGTGCAGAATTTGATCGAATTTTGGAGCAGCTTTTGATTCTGAAAAGGGTTTTCTGGAAATCTATTTGAGGTAAGAGTATGATTAATGATCTTGATATGCGTTATTTGAGTTATGATTTGCTGCTGTATCTTGTGGAATTGCATGTTTGTTCTAATTTGGTTGATTTAGCGACGATGAACATGAATTTGGGTCGTGATTTTGATGATTTGTGTGTGATCTTGTTCATGTCGAATATGCTTGTTCTAATTTTGATGATTTGCTGATGTATCTTGTGTATTAATTTGTTTGAAAGTTGAATTATGTGTGTTGAAGATGTGATGCACATAAGGTGTTTGTTGATATTTCAACTTAGGATTTAGAGTCATACTGGTGTATTTTTTTTATTATTATTTGTAGATATTGATGTTCTTCTTCTGAAGCCAGGTGCTGTCTGTTCATCATCGATTCTTTCATCGCGTTAACAAGCTAATCGTCTAAGGCTTCTGTGATTGTGGTAAGTCCTCTGTTTTTATCATAAGTTATTGTGTTTTAGATGATCAACCATGGAGTTTTCATGTGCTGATTTAGTCACCTTGTTGATCTGCCCAGAAATTCATAAATTAGTAGTCTTTTTTCATGTTTTTCGACAATCTTTATTTGGTTTATCAATCATATTTCCCCTTTTGTTTACGGTTCACCTTCTTTACATTGCAAAACAGTAATGTAAAGAACACATGGGGAGAAAAGGGAGTTGGTTTTCTGCAATCAAGAAGGTTTTTACATCCAATTCTAAAGACAAGCTGCCAAATGTAAGTTAATCGATTGAAAAGTTATTGTTTTTGCTTGTGGGTATTGCAGTTTTCATGTATATCTTCGATTAAAACCATAGTCGGAACCAGAGAGGGTCAAGAGGCCGTTGACACTCTGCAGACCAAAGTTTTAATTAACAAGGATATCCACCGTTGTTGCTTTCTTGTAGTTTGAAACACCAAATTGTCGCCAGTCTAATAGTTGAAACGATTGTAGAAAATGGATGAATTCATGAAAACATCATTGGTACTTCAAAAAGTGTTGATTGTTTTCTTGATCACAGGAAACAGAGAAGAAAAGTTCCAACGAAAAGAAGGGCCGAGGAAGATTAAAAAATGGAGAAGGCAGATCTTTCATACCCCTATTTAGAGAGCCTAGTAGCATCGAGAAAATCTTGGGGGAAGTTGATCAACAGTTCTTGTTTATCAGTCAGCCCACACCCGTCGAGCAACCAACAACCTCACAACCTTCATATTCTGGCAAACCCGCCTCTCCTAGGGTCACTTCTCAACGAGCCGCTTCTCCTAGGGTGCCTTCTCCTAGAGCGGTTTCCCCTAAAAGTTCCCCTCCTAGAGTCGTTCATAGGCGCCCAGATATCAACTATAGACCAGAACCAACTCTTCGACATCACCACCGTTGTGCCACCATAATTCAGGCTGCTTATAGAGGTTATATGGTAAGTTTATTTAACAGGTGGTTTGTTATGTGTCGAGTGTTTCAGTTTTTGTGTGTAATTGGTTGAGTGTGTTGTATAGGCAAGGAGGAGTTACCGAGCTTTGAGGGGTCTCGTGAGACTTCAAGGAGTTGTAAGAGGGCAAAATGTGAAACGACAGACTGTGAACGCGATGAAACAGATGCAACTGTTGGTGAGAGTCCAAACTCAAATTCAGTCGCGAAGAATCCAGATGTTGGAAAACGAAGCTCTTGAACGCCAAACGTATAAGAACGACAAGGAAGTTGGGAGTTCACTTGGCAAACAGACCTTTAGTAACCTTGTAAGATTTGCTTTCTATTTGTACTCCTATGTCATTTGGCTAGTTTAGAGTTTAAACGCTTTATATTAGCCCGACTAACATCACAAAACCCGGGGTTTATCTCTAGTTTTAAAGAAGTGTGTCATCGAACGGAGACATGTTGATCTTTATTCATTGTGGTTAGCATGGGTCGGGTCGGTTTGGTTATGGGTTTAAACCAAACCAATAACCGTGTCTTTTGTTTTTACATTTTCATAACCGATTGGTTTCGGTTGTTAACAGTTCGGTTATCGATAATATGGTTTGGCTTATTTGGTTAACCATTGGTTAAGCACGTGCTTGGACATGGATAGATTCAAGCTAATTTCAATCGATAAATCCAATTATATCTTGGATTAAATAAAATCTAACTATCACAATTTATAAACAAAGATAAGCAACTACAACTCGTTATTTATAAAAAAAATATAATACAACTTTTTTGACATATAAAATACTAGGTTAGATACCCGTGTGTTACACGGGTTGAAATAAAAAGTTATATAATAGATTATATATATATGTATAATCTAATATATGTATAGATAACATATCAATAAAATTATTATATATAACAAACATATTAGCTAATAAACAATAGTATAAACGAAAAATTTTATTATTCATAAATATCCATAAACCTTATATCTTTTCGAAGTATTTTAATTTTAACAATACTTAACTACAAATTAAATTATATTTTAATAAAATTAAGTCTTATTAAACTATTTTTAATAAATTGTTATTTATTTATATAAAGAAATTATCTTGATTAGTTTGGTATTAAATGAGAGTTATTAAGGAAATTTTTTTGAAGTCACGATTTTTACCATAATTGTAATTTATTGTGGTGATAACACATGAACAATCTTAGGTGCCGTCTAGGTAGCGATGACATGGATATGCTAGAAAATATCATGTGTCACATAGAGATTTTGCTTTATTAGATTAGATTATTTATAAAAAGACAAAATACAAAGATTGCTTTTAAATTGGTTTGGTTCAATTAATTCGGTCATTTACACACACATAATCTTCTTACTCTAATAAAATGGTAAATGGGGGTGTCACGTGGCACCACATTCATTCTTATCAAATTTTTCCCTTTTTTCTCTCATTTTAAACAACTACATTAATTACTAATAATAGTATTTATTCATTTTTACATTATAATTAGTTTTTTAATAAATTAAGAAGTAGATATTTTATTAATGATGTTTCTATAGAAATAGTTTTTTATAAAAAGAATTTTTTCTAAAAAATCAAAGTATTTTTACGTAATATTTTAAAATTAGTTTCTCTAAAGTAGATTTTATATAAAAAATAATTAAAATAGGAAGTTATAGTAAGGAAATTTTTAAAAATGATAGTTTTTTAAAACGTTATTTTGAAACAAAATGTTTACTATATCTTTAAAAAAACAAAAAAAATTAAAAAGTTCATATTATTGTTTTATTACTTATAGTTATTACTCATACGTAATTCCAATAATATCATGTCTTAGTATATCGTTTTATAATTAATAATTTTATTCTATTTAATATTTTATTTATTTAACCCATGTAATACACGGGTTTACTAAAGCTAGTCGGTTATAAAAAAATATCATAACCGAACCATCATTTCTCAATTCATTCGGTTATTTAAGTTAAGTTTTCTTGGTTTGATATTTGGTTTTTCTGCTCGCCTCTAATTACGGTATGGTATGTAGCTGGAAATAGGCGACGAACACTGGGATGATAGTTTGATAACGAAAGAAGAAAGAGAAGCAAGACTACAACGGAAAATGGACGCAGTGATCAAGAGAGAACGAGCCATGGCGTATGCATACTCCCACCAGGTAATCTTAAACACCCTCTCAACGCCTTTCGATCATTAAAACTATAATATTTTAACAGAATTTCATTATTTAGTTATGGAAAGCAACACCAAAATCAGCTCACAACGCGCTGACAGATATCCGCTCTGGCGGGTTTCCATGGTGGTGGAACTGGCTAGAACGCCAACTTCCACCCGACGAACCCACTAAAACCCCCGAGCTCACACCTACACCACCACGTCCAAACCTCACTCCCAAAACGAGCCCACGCCCTCAATCCACCATCTACAAACAAACCGATTTCTCTTTTGAGAATCTCGGCACAACCACACCTAAGTCATCAAAGTCAACGGTTCCAACCCGGGCTCGACCAATTATGACTCCAACCCAAACCCCTCCTTCAACAACCCCAAACCTAATGAAACACTACAGATCAAAAGGCAGTGTGGGTGGTTCACCTTACCGTAAAAGACGATGATAGTCTAATGAGCTGCCACCTTTTTCAGCCCCTAACTACATGAGTCCTACCGTTTCGGCTAAGGCCAAAGCCAAACCAACGAGCAACCCGAAAGACAGGCTTCCGAGCAGTGCAGCTAGCGAGACATCAAGACGTAGGTTTTCGTTCCCTTTGACGCAAAACATCGGGTCGTCGTTTAAGTGGAACAAGAAGACTTCAAGCAAGGATTCGGTGATGACAATGCAGGCGCATACGGGTGAAGAAACATAAATCGCCGCGGTCTATCGGGGATTCGAGCATGGATTCAGCCATTTCTATGCCAGCTGCATTTGGGAGGAAGCCATTAACAGATTTGTGTGAATGTTTGTAATTTTTTTTTAACTTTTTTGCTTTATTTCTTGGTGGTTTTGATTTTTTTTTTAATTCTGGGTTAATTGAGTGTATGTATAATCATCTACATGTTTGTGTTGATTACATAATACTGATGTATAATAATAAACTATCAGTTGTTTTTGAGTGTGAAAATTTCGTTTCTGTCATCGTTGAGAGAATTCATTTTTCGAGCAATTTCAAGATTTTCTAGGATAAACATGTGTTTTGCAGGTTTTATATCCTAACGTTTTGGTTGTGGAGCGTACCACTTGGCTAATATGATGTCCCCTTGGGGACAGTTACTAGAATAGTTAATTTTAGATAGAACAATATCTTCTTTAGCATAAATGAGTTTGTTAGGCCATGTCCCGGCACATAGTGACGGTGATGACTTGTCACGTAGAGGCTTGTTGCCACGCCATCACTCTAGTCGTGCTACCAAAACGGTGAAGAGTGTGGTGGGTTTTTGCCATGCGACGTTGAATACAAAAAGGAGGATATATGTGTGTGCATTGAGGCTGGAGGGTTCGACAGATGTGACGGTCGAGAGAGTGTGGTAATATTGTCACCCAGATGTGACGTATGCGATAGGATGTTGCGAACGCGCTTCATACGGTCTTAATAAAAGTATCATAGTTACATTTAGAATACATTTTATAAATTTTAATTCTAAACATAAATTTAAACCGCCAATAGTTAACTTGATCTATCATAAAAGAGACCTAACTATCTTAAATGACTATTAATGGCTTTTTTATAGTTTGTTTTTTATTTCTTCATCAAACCGTTTATTTATATAACAATTATAGAATGACTATTTGATGATAATTGATACATTAATCGTGTGCGCTAAAAAAGTTTACTATTTCAAAAGTTGCATCATAACAGGGTAAAAAAAAACTCAATAGTTAAGAATTACATTAACTATCTTAAACTACAACATTTCAATCCATGAAGTATTTTTCTTTTTCTTCCCACTTTTGATGTTTTACCTGAAGGTATATGTTGAACACACATTAACAAGGGTAAATAAAATACAAAGAGGCTTCAAAACCGTAAAGATGTCCGGATTTTTTTGTAAAAAGTACTTTAAAAATTCATAAGTTTAAACTTAAGTGCATCGTAAGCTCATGGTGACAAAGTATGCTTTCACTACCAAACCACAAAAACACTAAAATTTAGCAAATCATCATAAATTTATGGTGTTCCACATAAGAGAGTATATCGGTGTTTGACTTAGCTCCATTTGAAGTAGGATTGAGTTGGGGCGATTTGATGTACACCGTCTAACCTGTACTTGTGTGTTGATATTGATGTCTAATAATTATAATATCAACTTTACTATCGAGGTATGATCCAAAGAGCTACGCTTTTGACACTAACAAAAGATTACATTTAGATTGTTAAACTTTATAGTTCATGAAACGTAGTTTAAAGACGTGTTTGGTTGTGTAGAGAAATATCATTAGTTAATTATTAATAAAATAATAAATTAATTCAAATTTGGACAGAAAACAGTTTTAACTTTAAGTAAACATTAAACGTTTACAATACTAGTGTTGATGATAACTACTGTTAATTGATCACGAGAATTAAACGTTAATTACCCCCAGGTGGTGAATTCTAATTATGTAAATACAATAATAATTAATAGACATCTCTAATACCCAATCACCCTAAGCCCCGCCCCACCCCCCCCCCCCCGCACAACCCGCCAACCACCACCAAGCCGCCATCGCGATGGTGCCACACACCACCTCTGTTGCACTCGTTTGTTTTCGTTTATGTGAACGTGTCACCTGGCAAGATCATTCGTTATTGCATCCATCTTGTGTTTTTTTTGGTTTTGATCATTAAGGGTATAAACTTCAAACCCATATGGATGTGTTTAATCTTATTTTTAATCGTTGTAATTAGATACTTGTGTGGGATATGATTTTGAATCAACTAAATGTTAAATATGATTTGAATCAACTAAAGTGTTAAACGTTTTTTTATTAAACGTAAATCTAAGAAAAAAGAAATTTTTAAAAGTTAAACTGATGACGATGCCCAACAACGTTTAATATTATTATTATACGATCTTATGCTTTTATTTGTCAAAAGTTTTTGTTTGACAACAAGGTCGTGCCTTTATCGTTTTTTTATGTTGGTTGTGTGATAAATCGAGCACTGATTACCCGTGATTGTTCTACTTGTTTGGTTGTTTTGGTCATTTTAATCTTGTGTTTTTATGGGTATTTTGGAACCCAATATAATAGTTAATTTATTTTATTTTTCTTGTAATTGTTTATTCAAATAAATTGTAAACCTAAAGCTTAGCTTAAAGATCGAAGACAAAGCCTGACATGAGACGAAATAGGGATCTTGAATTAATTGGAAGCTTACAAGATATGTTATCATGTCATGACCCTTAGGCCTGTTCGGTATTGTTTGGTGGCTCAAACGAAACCGGACAAATATTACTAGTTACTCGATTTGGTTTGTTTTATATTATGTTTGTGGTTGGTTTGTTTTCTTTGTGGGTTTTGATATTTTTTGTTTAAATTCTGGGTTAATCAAGTGTATAATCATCTATATTTTTGTGTTGATTACTGAATACTGATGTAAATAATAAACTATTGGTTTTTTTAATGTGAAAATTTTGTTTTTTTCTGTGTTGTGATAATTCGTTTTTCGAACATCCCTAGATTTTTTAGGATAAACTTGTGTTTTGCAGGGTTTTAATCCCAACATTTTGGTTGTGGAGGGCATCACTTAACTATCAAAATGTCACATTAATTGACCTTACTAGAATAATTACTTTAGATAGAACATAACTTTTTTATTATCAATAAATTAGTTTATTAGATTCACCATATATGACGAGCACGTACAGGCTTGTGGCCGCTCCATCACTCTGGTTGCGCTGCATGACGGTGAAGAGTGTGGTGGATTTTTTCCACACAACATTGAATACAAAAAAAGGGATATAGGTGTGTGGATTGAAAGGGGAGGGTTTGGTTGATGTGAGGTTAGAAGAGTGTGGTACTTACCATCACCCGGATGTAGCGATGCGACAGGATGCTACGAGGGCGCTTCATATGATCTCAATAAAAGCATCACACTTAGATTTAAACATTTTAAAAATTTTTAATTCTTAACAAATTCAAACCAACATAATTAATTTGATCTACTATAAAGAGACCTAACTCTTTAAATGACTATTTTATGACCTTTTCTTTTTACCACTTTTATCAAACCATTATTATATATACTAATTAAAGAATGGCTATTGATGATGGTAATTAATACATCAATTATAGTATGCGCTAAAAAGTTTACCATTCAACAGATAGTTGGAATTTCAAACCATAGTTACAATCAAATGTTCCATCATAACATGGTAAAAAAACTCAAATGAATTAAGAACTACAATAAGCTTAAACTAAAACATTTCAATCCATGAAGTGTTCTTTTTTTTACACTTTTGGTGTTTCACCTAAAGAACATGTCAAACACACATTAACAAGGCTAATAAATGCAAAGAGGCTTAGAACGGTAAGATAACCGGAAATGTTGTAACACCCCGAAAAACTTCAAAGAGAAAAATAAATGAGCAATGGGTTATTTATTTTAAAAGCCAAGGGTAAAGGTATTCAGGGTCAAACCGCTCATAAAAATGGTTTTAAAAAAGAGATGATCGCCCTACTCTCTCCCATGCCCTTCAATCATACGACTGAAGAGAGAGAAAGAGCTCCCACCGTTCTAGAGTGAGAAAGTGATGATTTCTAAAAAAGGTAAGATTATTAAGATGATTTTTCTCAGATCGAAGTCGGATTTAATCTTATAGGCAGATTTCTATGTGTTTCTATGTGTTAAGGTTGTATCTTTACGTGTATAGGTGTAAGAACTCCAGGTTGCTTTCGGGTTTTAGTGGTTTGCTCGAAAACTATTAAGGTGAGTTCTAGATCCCATCTTTTGCATGTTTTCTACTTTTTTGGGGCTGATATGTGTATTAAAATGACGTTTCTTAGCAAAATTATGTTTTCTATAATAAAGATGACTTTTTATTGTATGCTTTTCAATATTTCTGCGATGATAATTTCTACGCCAGGTGGAATCTGATAGTTTTAAGCTAAGTATACGTTAAAGATATTGTATGGAACTTAATTCGCATAAGTAAGACATAAGTATTTTAACGATCGTCCGCTATGGACATTAGTTGTCCACTGTGAACACTTGGAATGGTTTAGTGTTGTCCGTTGTGGACATTGACTGTCCGTTGTGGACACTTAAGTATTTAAGGATGTCCGCTGTGGACACTTAAGAGTTTAAATCATCCGCTGTGAACCTTAGCCATCCGCCGCATACCTTAGCCATCCGCCGTGATCATTAAGTCACCGCTGCATGCCTTAGCCATCGTCGTGATCATTAAGTCATCCGCTGAATGCCTTAGCCATCCGCCATGATCATTAAGTCATCCGCTACATGCCTTAGCCATCTGCCGTGATCATTAAGTCATCCGCTGTATGCCCTTAGTATACTTTGTTCATCCACTGTGGACTTGTTCATCCGCTGTGGACTTTGGTCGTCAGCTGTGGACTTTGGTCATCCGCTATGGACTTGTTCATCGCTGTAGGACCTTATGCATGCGTTGTGGACACTTAGGTTTATCCTGAATTTGTGAAATGAGTTTAAGTGATTAGTGCTTATGTTTATTGGGAGAATATGATTATTAAATGTTTTCTTGGTTATCTTATAATTTTTATATGAGTTACTGTTACGAATAATAATTAACATTTCATATTATGTGATTATTAAGACAATGGATATCTCATAAGTATTATTCATAATCAAGTGGAATAAAGTGATATAAAGGAATAAAGAAAACAGTGAAACCTAATGAAGTTACTCCCGGGCCCTTATGATAATAAAAAGCCTTGCAAGCAAAATAAATGGAGGTGCACGATTATGTTGTCGTTAGCTCAACTGATGCGCGGCTGTTTCAGCCCATGAGGATGCATATCTGGGGTCTAATCATTGTGATTGACCAATGAATGAATGAATGGATCTGTATTCATGAGCAGGCTTCGGGCCTAGCAGTGTGGGTTAACAGTCAGGGGTTAGCTACCATGAAAACGTGTACTGGCAGGGGTTCGACGTTTGTTGCCAACCATATTATGTAGGCTCTTGCTTTATGCAATCATAGTTTATAAAAAAGAAAGATAACGAAAGAAAGATAATAAAAAGAAAGATACGAAAGAAAGATAATGAACGTCTTAATGAATATTATCAGTCAATTTGACTGTTATTTTTATGGATGTGTGATCAGTAATCAAAGCTTTCACATGTAGATTTAAATATATTAACAAAACTAAAACTCACTTAACAACGCTGACTTTATATATATCAGTTGGCAGGTAATGAGGTTGCTGAGGATGGCACGTGGGTGGAGCTACTCGGCAAATAAAGACGTGCATCCATGTTTATGCAGACACGATGTTTTAGTCTTGTAATACAACTGAAATGTCTTTTTTTTTTTAACTTAGCGACAATGATGTATTTCTTGGTAAAAATTATTATTAATGAATGAAATGGATTCGTTAAAATTATTCCGCTGCAATGTTTTTCATATTTCAATGTATTTTAATAGTATGTGCTATGGCATGACTAACTGTGGGATTTCCCGGAATCGGAGCGTTACAAATTCTATAAGTAGTTTGAAAAGTTCATAAATTCAAACTCCATTGCATCATAAGCTACACGGTGGCAAAGTATGTTTTCACTACGGAACCAACATAAAGCATTAAAAAATTGAAGAATCTACGTTAATCTATGGTGTTCCATTATAAGGGCATATCTATCTTACATTACACAGGGGCGAAGGAGGGGTGATCTGATGTATGTAAGGCTGTAACGAACCAACGTTCTGTGAATATTCGTTACCGTTCGACGAGAAGTTCGTCTATGTCGTTCGTTTATAAATGAACGAACACGAACAAGAAAATTATGTCCGTTAGCTAAACGACGAACATGAACAAATGCTATGTTTGTTCATTTATGTTCGTGAAAGTTCGTAATGTTTCATTAACGTTCGTTTGCGTTCGTTCATTTAAAATTTATGTTTGAGATAATTATATTAAATACTTATTTATTTATTTTTATGGATTTATATAATGTTTGTGATTTCAATTATAAAACTAATATTAATGGTTGTATTTGTTTATTTTAGGAAATTCGTTTGTGTTCATTAAGTTCATGAATATTTTATGTGCGTTTTCTTGCCTTCGCTTGTGTTCGTTTATGTCCGTGAATAGTTCATGAACATAATAATTTCCTTAATGACCGGACACGAACAAGAAATCTTGTCGGTAAGCGTTCGTGAACAGTCATGACATATTATTTATTAATGAACGAACACGAACAAGGTCTCGTTGGTGTCGGTCGGTTCGTTTGCAGCCCTAGATGCATGCCGTCTTACCCACACTTTTTTTTGGATAAATGTCGATATCAATAATATCAGCGTTACTACCGAGGTACGGTCCAAAAAGTTAGACTTTGGACAACAATGAAAGATTAACTTTTAGATTGTATGATGTATAGTTCACGCGAACACCAACGGCCACCAAGTCGATGCCGATATTCGTTACCGCGCACCACCGTCGTACACTCATTGTTTCGGTTTTGGCGAACGTGTCACCTAGGAGACGGTTATTGCATCTATCGTATGGTTTTTAGTTTTTGATCTTCAAATGTATTAGCTTAACATCCTATGGGTGTTTACCTTAATTGTTAATTGCGTGTAATTGAATAGATATTTGGGAGACGATTTTGAATCAATTAACGAGTTAGGCACTTTTGCATTAAACACAAATCTGATTTAACAAAAAGTAACAGTTTTAAAAGTTAAAATTGACGCACGATACCCGGCAGTGATATTAGAGCCACTTTACGTACGTACGTTTAGACATTGTTATTCCTCATCTTACATTTTTGTGTCAAAAGTTTTCGTTTGACAAAGGTCATGCCTTTATTGTTTTTTTTGTTTGTTGTGTGATAAATCGAGTACTAGTGACCCTGATTGTTTTACTTGTTTGGTTTTTTGGTTATTTGTAATCTTTGTATTTTTTATGGATGTTTTGAAACTTGATGTAATAGTTAACGTCTATTTTTATTTAGTTGTCAATGGTTTACTTAAAAAAACTGTAACCTGGAGACAAAGATTTGAAGACCGAAGATAGCGACCAACACGAGACAAGGCAAAGATCTGAATTAAGTGGGGCCTACAGGACATGTGATCATGTCATGCCCTTAGGCCTGGTCAGTATCGTTTGGTGTTACAGTTACAATTAGAATACATCTTAATATTTTAATTCTTAACAAATTCAAACCAATTATATGATCTATTATAAAAGGGACCTAACTTTTGTAAATGACTATTTATGGCCTTTTCATGAACCGTTTATTTATGTAGCAATTAAAGACGACTATTGATGATGCTAATTGATACATTATAATACTATAGTAGTATGCGCTAAAAAAGTTAAATATTCAACTTGATAGTTGAAATTTCAAACCAATCGTTACAACCAAATGTTGCATCATAACATGATAAAAAAAAACTCAATGAATTAAGAACTACATTAACTTGCTTAAACTAAAACATTCAATCCATGAAGTATTATTCTTTTTCTTCGGACTTTGATGTTTTATCTAAAAGTATATGTCGAACGCACAGACCGGGCTTCAAAACCATAAAGATACCTAGAAATGTTTAAAAAGTACTTTAAAGATTCATAAGTTTAAATTCAAGTGAAATCGTTATTGCATCCATCATCTTTTGGTTTTTGTGAACGTGTCCCCTAGCAAACATGTTTCGGTTTTTGTGAATGTGTTATATACGAGACCGTTATTGCATCCATAGTGTGGTTTTTGATCGTCAAAAATTTAAACTTTAACCCCCTATGGATGTGTTTAATTTAATTGTTTAATCGAGTGTAAACGGATACATGTTTGTAATATGATTTTGAATCAATTAATGCGTTAAACGTTTCGCATCGAACGCAAATAATGATTGACCAAAGTAATAGTTTTAAAAGTTAAAGCTGGTGTAGCGATACCCAACGTGTTATCAGAGCCACTTTTACGTACGTTTACACATTATCTTACACAATCTTATGTTTTTACTTGTCAAAATTATTCGTTTGACAACAACGGTGTTCTTTATTATTTTAGTGTTAGTTGTGTGATGAATTGAGCACTAGTGACACGTGGTTGTTATGGTTGTTTTAGTTATTTGTAATCTTTGATTTTTATGGAAGTTTTGAAACTGATGTAATAGTTAGCTTTATTTTAGTTTTGTTGTAAATTGTTATTCAAATAAAAATTATAACCGAAGACAAAGATTTAAACACCAAAGATGGAGACAAGCAGGAGACAAGATAGAGATCTTGAACTAAATGGGAGTCTACAAGCTATGTGATCATGCTGTGACCCTTAGGCCGGTTTGGTATCGTTGGTGGCTTAAACAAAACCGAACAAATATTACTAGTTGCTCGATTTGGTTTATTCTATATTATGTTTGTGGTTGATTATATTATTTAGTGAAATATAAAACACAAAATACTTATATAATTGTTTTGTACAAATCAAAGATGACTGGAAATTAAAACTGTTTTAATAATCTCTGAAAGGTAAATTAAATAAAAGAATTTTATTTAAGGCTTAAACAATAGTTTAAAATAAAATTGTTTATTTTAAAAATTAAATTAAAATGTTTATTAGTTTAAAATCGGTTCGCGATAAACGACCAAATAAGATTAATAACATGCTAAACTTAAATTTCATACTCACGTAAGTGGGGTTATGGGTATTTCTTAGGTATGAACTAAAGCTATTTAATAGCCATCTGATTGAGTGCTCTACGCAATCACATTAAGTTATCGTTCAGAATCAGTTCCACAAAATATTGCTTATGCAATTCAATTATCTGAATTCAATCGAAGGTGACCAGATTCAACCAAATCCGCATTGTAATTTCGGTTTAATGGATGAAAATTTGTTTGATTAGACATGTTTTTAATTGTGGGTCAGTTACAAACCATACCCAAGAAAAATTCATTACCGAATAAAATCATTAACAAACCTTGAACACCCCTATTGCTGATCGCATTCGCTATATGCTACCACATAAGTTATTCACAATACCGATTAGCTATTGTCAAAGTTGAATGTCATTCTAGCCACCAACAATTTCAATTGTTGTTCTCCTGAATGTTCATGTTGGACACAAAGTGGAGCTGATTGTTTGTAAAAAGGAGTCAATAAAATGGTTTCTTCAACTACGAGTAAACACTTAACACAATACAAAAACCCATATAGTTCAACTAAAAACTAGTTTTGAGCTTTTAATTTTAGTTATAGAATGAACTTGTTGATTCGTTATTCAAATACTAATGAAAATAGCAAGATCTACTAGCTATCCGAAAGGAGCTTTGTTTGCTCGACTTTATAATAGAGATTAGAACTATATTCATACTTTGTTTCATTCAGACACCACAAGGCAAAGCTATCTTGTTTGGTTAGCAAATCTCCCTTTTTGGTTAGCAAACACATATATTTATCTTATTCTATTCCATAGAAGATAAAATTAAGAATACATGATTTTATTCTTAGGTGGTGTTTGTTTTTTCAGAAAAAAGTTTTTTAGGTTTTTTTGCCTGCATCAAAAAGAGGACGGGCAGACATTTAAGGTTGCAGACTGTTTGTTTTTTCGTAAGACATTTCATTAAAAATGTCTTCCAGTCCTTTTCTCTGGAGAAGACCCACCTCACCACATAAAAACAACCCTCCACAGCCCCTACACACCTCGACCTCCTCCATCGCCACCCTTTATCATCGCGCACACACACCGCCGACCTCCTCCACCGCCCCCTTATCATCGCGCACACACCCTGCCCGACCCTCCTCCACCGCCCCCTTCTCATCGCGCACACACACCTCCGACCTCCTCCACCCCCCCCTTATCATCGCGCACACACCTGCCGACCTCCTCCCCGTCGGCCTCCTCCGCCTCCACCCCCCCCCCCCCCCCCAATCGCCACACCTGCCACCTCCTCCGCCTCCACCGCCCCCCCCCCCCCCAATCACCACACCGCAGGCCTCCTCCACCTTCGAAACAGGTAATCATCAAGGGTTTTTTTTGTTTGGTGAACTGATGTGATTTTTGATTTGGTGAACTATTGATGGAGTTTTGCTTATTGTCAGTTGGAGTTTGAGATGCGATTACTTCGGTAGTGAGTTTTGGATTATCGTTAGGGTTTGATATGGGTTTTACTCTGCAGATGTTAAAAAAAGACAGTCTTCTTCTTGCAGACTGTAAGATTTGCTCCACCTCTTCTACTGCAATGTCTGCAGATGTGGTCCACAGCATTTCCTGTAAAAAAAAACAATCAGTACCTTAGTCTCGTTGGACTCTTTGACAATGCAACAATTACGTTGTATTGTACCGTGAGAGACAAATGTAATAGTCATGGCATTTTTTTAAGTGAACCATGTTCAATACTTGGTCTCACCAAATATTATGCTCTCTTTCTTATTTTGATTTTAATTACATTTCCATTTTATGTATTTTTACATATCTTTTTAATTTGTTTTGTGACCATATTATATTGTTTCATACATTTATAAGAAATTTAAAGTGACCTCTTAAAATTTCTTTTAGGCTGAGGCCTTTTATTGGATTCTTTCCGTCCTCTTCATTTCTTCCTTTCTTTTTCACTCTTGTCTCCATCATCTATCGATCTAATCCTTTAGTCTAGTTTTATTGACTATCTTAGGCTTTTCTTATAAATCATTATTTTCTTTATTGTTTAACCCACCACCACATATTAGTTCATGAGTCCGATTATATGTTGTGGTAAGTTTCATGTTTAACACATGAACACATCTATGTCAAAAGATAATTGACATCGAGATCCGTAATTCAAGAAGAATTGTTTCGTTAGGTATTTGTGGTTTTAATGTAAATTTATAATTTTAGAGTATCAATTTATAAGAAATAATTCAAGATTTCGTGTTACAGTAAGATGTTAGACTTAACCTATGAACACACACTCGTATTCTTTTATGTCTGTCACAATATTTAAGCTTATATCATTTTTAAATTGGCATTGTTAACCTTATGAAATGACAATACCTGAGGACATTCATACAAGTTTCAGTTTGGTGGGTATCAGTGAAATTGGAAGATGAGGTGGCAGGTGAGAAGATGAGGTGGCAGGTGGAGGTGATGAGGTGGCGTAGTAATAATGAAATTGAATGTTTGAAGCTGATGAATTCTTATTGATTCGGAAAGCAAAGAAGACAATTGATGGAAACCCTGGTGAAATTGTTCGTTGAAACTGTATGGGGAAAGGGAAAATCGATCTCTTCGAATTCGATGAAATGAGAAACACCGGTTAAGTAGGTGAAATCGGACGAGTACAAGTTTTTTTTTTTTTTTTTTTGGGGGGGTGGGGGGGTGGGGTCATGGTTCGGTTTGAAAACATCAAGACCGTCCAAACCAGTCATCGGTTTTGTTTTTATGGTTGTTTTTTTAACTTTCGTTGGTCGATTTCAAAAGTTTCAAATTGCAGTAAACCGTTTGGTTTACAGTTTATACTAAAACCGTTCGTAAAAAACCGGACCTGACCGTGGGTGTGTGTAAAATCTTTGATTGGGCTCATCATATGTCCATTTCAATTTGTACAAGTTCGATTTTTAGCTTCTATTTGTAGTAGAATTTAAGGGTTGTCATGTTTGAAGTTTGTAAAAGTTTGGTACTAAGTTTAATTTAACATGCTGTGTCTTTTTCTAATGTATTTTTATTATTTTGAACACTTATTTAAGGTCCAAAAGATTCAAACCGTGAACCAAAACCGATACTAATGGTTCGGTTTGGTTTGGTTTATATTTTTGAACGGTTCAGTTTTGATTTTTAGTGATAAAAAAACTGTTACTAGCAGTATTGTTAATAAATTAATCTAAAAATAATGAAAACCAAAGCTTGAACACCAATGACTTAGTAATTAGGCTTGATATATTCGAAGGTA
Organism: Flaveria sonorensis; assembly: GCA_025506505.1. Taxonomy (NCBI): domain Eukaryota; kingdom Viridiplantae; phylum Streptophyta; class Magnoliopsida; order Asterales; family Asteraceae; genus Flaveria; species Flaveria sonorensis. The sequence goes on from JACCIY010000039.1 coordinate 56,120, forward strand.
TGAAATATATATTAAATCCCATCCAAATAAATGTTGTAATCTTAATGTGTTTCTATTCATTTATATCAATTCTTTAAACAGAAGAAAAAATTGACCCAAAAAAGGAAACATTAATATTTCAGTTTGGTGGGGCAAATGCACGTATAGATATTGGTTGACGAGTCATAAATCATAAATAACCAATAAATAAAATGAAAATAGAAAATAAGTTTCGATGATATCAAGGTAAGATGCATCGAAAGTGTAGGGTGATTGACAAATAGTAGAATGAGGAGGGGTGCTAAGTGTAACATGTAAGTCCCTTTCATTGGCTATATGCGTTGTTGGCCACCCCTCATTACTTGCTTGGGTTTTGGCCGTTTCCCCCTCACGCAACAACCCATTTGGGCCCCCCTTCTTTATACTTTATTACATTTTTACCCCTCATCTTTTTTATTATAAAATTTTGATTTTACAAATAACTGTCCAATTTTATCATGAAAATATCAGTGAATATGTATTTATAATAATTGCTTTGCTTGATTATCTTTGAGGTTTTTTTTTCTTTAATTATGGTTTTAGACCTTAACAAAGTTCATTTTTAAGGTAACTATAAAATTAATAATGATTTATTTTTATGCCAAATTGCGCGATATTTGGCATGACATTCATCACTTCATTGATGGATTTGTGTTTCATGTGGGCGTTGCCCATAGAATGAATGTGGGACCATCTTCAAGCTAACAAAAATGAATAAACACTTATAGATTAACTAGTAAAAATAAAAAAAATTCGTTTAATTTTATTGTGAAATATTAGTATATAAATGTATAATCCATTAAATTAACAATAATAAGATTATAGAAATTGTTGAGTTTTGTTTTTAAATAAATAATATTTAATACAAGAAAGTTAAAAGTAGAAAAGATAACAAACATATAATTATAGGCATAGGCTAAGTGCACACTCTCTCCCTTAATTTTTAACACACTCCCCTCTTAATATATCAACTCGATAATTAATATTGTATTTAGTGTGAAATGCGGAGGATTTTAAAGATGTGGGAGAGAGAAAAGTTGAATAGGTAAAAACAAAGATGAAATGATACGTTAAACACAACTCTAATTATATGATCTCAGCTATTTAACATTGCAATAATACTTTCAAACACCCTTAATGAGTCATGATTTCATGTTCTTAACATGATTTTATTAAATGACACATCAGTATAAGATTCAAATCCAAAAGAAATCTTAAACAAAATAAATCACTAGAAATAAGCATGCTTGTTATTAATAAAAAAATAAATAATAACACAACTTGTACAACAGAATTCGTATTGGTCCTTTGTTAATAATTTTTCCACTCAATAAATAAATTTTAAGGTACATTGGGCATTGCATGTAGTACGACATTCCACAATGGTTGTCCTAAAATGTGGAGCTACAAACGAACTGAACATTCAACCAACAGTTCGAGAACCGTTCAGCGGAAGTTCGTTTATGTTTGTTCGTTTACTAAATTAACGAACACGAACAATAAAATTTTCATTTCTTTAGTTAAACGAATGAGCATGAACACAAGCCACGTTCGTTCATTTTTGTTCGTGAACGTTTGATATGTGTTCGTTTATGTTCGTTAATGTCCGTTCGTGAATGTTCGATAAGTGTTTCGTTAATGTGTTCGATAATGTCAGTTATTTTTAAAGACTATTAATACAAGTTTTTTTTGATTTATGTTAAGTATTTATTTATTTTGGATTGATTTTGTGTAATATTTGTAATAAAAATATAAATTTTATTCTAAAATAATCTATAATCATTGTATTCATTTTGTTCATGAGCTCCTTTGTGTTCGTCATGCTCATTAACAGTTGTTTGTGTTTTTTTGTTTTTGTTTGTGTTCATTTGTGTTCGGTAATGTTCGTGAACAGTTCATGAACATGTTTATATGTTTATTTTCTTAATGAACGAACACGAACAAAGAATCTCGTTCGTTAAGTGTTCGTGATCAGTTCATGAACAAGTTTATGTTCAATGTTTCGTTTCGTTTCGTGTGCTGCCCTACTAAAAAGTATCAAATAAATAGAAAATAGTTTTTTATAAGATATCCCATGGTAAAGTAACTCCCTTCTGTTTAACAATTGAAACAGTTAGAAGTAGTAGATGTATTTCTCTTTATTAAATATCAAAACCTCAAATCCTATAATGACAAACTAAGATAGCGAAGTAAATTAGAAGTCATTTGTTAAAAATACCGATAATAAGAGTAGACCAGGAGTTATTAAAAAAAGGGTTATTGGATTTAATGATCCTAACTTTTATTTATTGGTAGACATTAATCCCAACTCAAAAAATATTTACAGACATTCCCAACTTTGAACTTATTTTCTTTCGACAATCCCCAACTAATTGATAGATAACCCCGTACGTTTTTTTTTATGAAATGATACCAACTTTGAGTCATTTTTCAACTCCGTCGCCGCCCAGCCCCACCAGGTTCGTTCTTGGTGTCTAGCCTTTATCGTCACCTGAAATCTACCTCCAACGAGTCAAGTGGTTCAGAACAAATGATGGAGATTGATGGGTATAAGAGTGTACAAGTTTCAGATGACAAACCTGATGAGTGATTTTAACGTTTACTTAGTGTTTTGGCCATATAAGTAGTCCACGTCATAGAAAAACTAACGGTGTTAACTCTCAGTTAATAAATGATCGTTGGAGAAAAATAAGCTTAAAATTAAAGTGTCTGTAAACATATTTTGAGTTTGGATAACCCCGGCCAACAAATTAAAGTTGAGATTATTAAAATCCAATAACTCTTATAAAATAGAAAAGGGGAAAGTGTAAACAAATTAAAAGTACAAGGATAATAACGTAGATAAAACAATTACAAGGGCATTTATGGAATATGGCACATAGATTCTTTATACCTTGGGTTTGCTACTCTATTTCTTTCTCACTTGTGTGGAGGAAACACAACCTGAACAACTGTTCGACAACAAGCACCCACACACACTGTAACACACACTGTAACACACACACACACACTGTAACAACACACCCACACACACACAGAGATTTTGAAGAAGAAGATCATCGATCATGGCCCTTCGGATCAATCCTGTGGCTTTACAATCAGAGATGTATCGTTCATTCGCTTTTCCCCAATCAAAACCGCTCAGATCTCCCAAATTCACCATGGCTTCCACCCTCGGATCATCCACCGCGAAAGTGAGTATCAATTCATGTGGTTTTTCATCCAATCGGTGTGTTTATTTCATGTTTCGATGTGTTTTGATGCCGCGAAATGAGTCGTATTGTTGCTAATTTGATTTCTACACGGAACATATGGTGGATTTAGATGGCGGATACGACAACTGGATGTCGTGATTGACTGATTGCGATGAGGTTTCTATGACGTTCATTGTGTATTTAATCGTGATGCTTGGGATATTATTGTTTTGTGATCGTTTTTTATATTTGGATTTTGTGTTTGTACTTTACAGCTTGATGAAAGAGGTGTGAATCGTATGATGGATATTTTGCTCAATTTTATATTAAACTGAAACCCTATTAATTTCCTAGTTTAACCAAAATTTCCCTAAGTATCTGAAGCTGAAAGGTAAATTCATTTGAAGATGTAAACTGTTTTGACGATAGTGATTGGGAAACTAATTTCATTTGGTATTAATTTGGTCCCTTTGAATTTATATTAAACTGAAACACCCTATTAATTTGCTAATTTGGACTCGTATTGATGTTTTCAGTTGATTTTATATAGCCTAAATACTTACGTTTTAGGAGTTTCTGTAGAGTTAAAGGTTGTGAGTTAAATTTCCCCTGAATATTTGAAGGTGAAAGGTAAATTCATTTGAAGATGTTACTGTTTTGATGATATTGATTGGAAAATTGATTTTGTTTTGGGATTAATTTGGTCCCTTTTGGATTTTGAGTTTCTTTAAAGAAACTCTATATTCTATAAATTTGTCTGTCTTACTCAGCTGTCAGTTGGCCCAGAATGTCATCTTCTATCATTGTCTAGATGTGTCTTTCAGTATTGTTATTCACATGATCATTTAGGGTTGGCAATTTGGGCTGTGTTCTTCATCCACATATTTAAGCTGTATCATGTGGTATTTGTTATATCTATTAATAAATAAAGCATCTTCAAATGAATTGATCTTACCTTGTCATGGGATTGTTTCTTTTTCTTTAAATTTTTTTTTTTAGTTTGTTTTTTCATCACACAACCTCCCTTATTTAGTTAGGTGGTGTGAGTTTGAACTTATGTGGATTGTTTTATCTTGGTAGTTATATCAGCTAGCTACTTCAAGAAGCCCTCAAATAAGATAAATTGCTGATAAGCCCGCCATCGCTCTTTCGCATTTTTCATGAACTCGTGTAACTGTTTTTACTTGCACTATTAACTTCCTGATTGATCCTTAATTTTCGCGCGTCACTTTCCTACTTGCTTGAATGTGTAATTGTATTGATATATGTTTATTACTTTGGTCTGTTCTGTTCTTATGAGTTATGAGTCATGAATGAACTTTACTCTTCATAGGGTCTCATTCTAAGTCACAGTATTGAATATGTGATTATAAGTTTATAAGTCCTCTTCTTTTTTGTTACACAGGGTTGAAACTACCAAAAAGCCCTTTACCCCTCCAAGAGAGGTTCATCAGCAGGTGACACACTCCATGCCACCACAAAAGATAGAGATTTTCAAATCAATGGAGGGGTGGGCTGATGAGAACATATTGGTGCACCTAAAGCCTGTGGAGAAATGTTGGCAAGCACAGGATTTCCTACCAGATCCTGCATCTGATGGATTCATGGAACAAGTGGAGGAATTAAGGGCTCGGGCTAAAGAGATCCCAGATGATTACTTTGTTGTTCTGGTTGGAGATATGATTACAGAAGAGGCCCTGCCTACCTACCAAACAATGCTTAATACTTTAGATGGTGTGCGTGATGAGACCGGGGCTAGCCCGACATCTTGGGCTATCTGGACTCGGGCTTGGACCGCTGAAGAAAACAGGCATGGTGATCTTCTCCACCAGTATCTCTATCTTTCTGGGCGGGTCGACATGAGGCAGATTCAGAAAACAATTCAATACCTCATTGGGTCTGGAATGGGTATGTTTATTTTACTCTCTTTTTCTCTTCATAGCATGCGGGTAAGGGCTCATAATAGGTTGGGTTCAAACCGGTTAACGGATAAGATTTTCGTGTTGGGTGAAATGGGCTGGCTGGTCAGTTTTTCTCCAACTTTTTGTAGTTTTTCATAAATAATTTGTGTTTTATATATGGTCACAGGAAATGTATTATACAGTTATAGTATTGGTTTTACTATAAATTGATTTAGTAATTTGCATTAACAATGCACTTTGAGTGACTTTCGACACACTCTTTAGCAGATTTATTTTTTAGCGTGATTTTTATTTAATTTTACCCCAATGACCCAGTAGAAAAAACGGTATTCAAATAGTGAGTTTCCTTTTCTCTCTTAGTGTTTTAAGTTATGAATCCTGTCTTCTTTCTTTTTTTCTTCTAGCATTGGTATTAAGAGGTGGCAAAATTGGTGGGTCAAGTAAGAAGTCAAAATGGGAAATTTTATGATATGGTTAAAATCAGTTGACCCGATACTTTTACTCATTTTTAGTCTTTATGAAAATGGATGTGTTTACATATGATTACAAAATATAGATTATTAGTTGTTACAATAATAATCTAATTTGAATAAACAATATACTATGTTCTTTGCATGAAATTAACCCAAATTGACCCTTTCAAACTAAATTGAAATTGCCACCTCTAGTTTATCATCAAGCCTTGACATTTATGTTTTCTGTATACACCTTATCCTTTTAGGACCCCCGGACCGAAAACAGTCCATATCTTGGGTCATCTACACTTCATTTCAAGAACGTGCCACCTTCATCTCTCATGAAACACAGCCCGACCGCAAAGGAGCATGGGGACTTAAAATGGCTCAAATCTGCGGTACATCGCCTCCGACGAGAAAAGGCACGAAACCGCCTACACAAAATAGTTGAAAAACTATTTGAATAGACCCGGATGGCACGGTTCTTGCTTTTGCTGACATGATGAGGAAAAAGATCTCCATGCCCGCACACTGATGTATGATGGACGTGATGATAACCTCTTTGACCATTTCTCGGCTGTTGCCCAACGACTGGGTGTCTACACTGCCAAAGACTATGCAGACATTTTGGAATTCCTGGTGGGTCGGTGGAAGGTGGCGGATTTAACGGGTTTCTGGCGAAGGGCGTAAAGCCCAAGACTATGTATGTGGGCTGGCCCCGAGAATAAGAAGGCTTGAGGAGAGGAATTCAGCAAGGCAAAAGAAAGCGTTAACATCCCGTTCAGCTGGATCTTTGATAGACAGTGAAGCTCTGAAAGTGCAATAGTAAGTTGTTAAAACCTATATAGATGTGTCTTTCCTGTATCATGATATGTGTTTTTTCTTTAATTGTAATGTGTTCGTCGGTTTCAGTTGTTTGTAAACTCGTTGGACATGTTATAGAACTTGTTATGCCAGTTTTGACGATGATGTTTGTCGTCTTGTCAGTCGGGTTGCGGGTTGCGGGTTGCGGGTTGCGGGTTGTGGAGATACTGATGGTGGGAAAACTTGTTTTTGCAGTTGGTCTTTTTGGAGGTCATATATCATCTTCTGGTAAAGGTTTGGAGTGTGCACAAACCAAACTGGACTTTCTTGGAACTTGTTAGTTTTCAAAACTGAAGCAACGTCGTTTTAATTTATATTTATATTTATATTTATATTATTTATTACATTTGTAAAAATCTTTGTTTGTATCGGTCAACTTTTCGGTTTGGTTGGAACCAGAGGAGTTATATCTCTTTCAAGCACTTCTCTTTGCACACACACGTAAAACAAAGTGTCAAAGTACGCCACAGACCAATATATAAGCCCGGTCACCGGCTAAACCCATTGGTGAAAGACAACCTGCGCCCGCAAACACAGACATCGCTGATGACCTAGCTCGTCATTATTTTAGGGGAAACCCACCACCCAAAGACCTATTATTGTAAAACCTTTGGCTCACTTGAAGCATATTGCATCAAGTAAGACTCAAATCATTTTAATTTTGAAAAATCATAAGATGTCTTCTCTCAAACCAATTAATACAGGACTCATTGATAGGTTGTGCATTAAACAACTTTTTGTTTCTCAAAACCACATATTCACCTGTCAAATTATCACAACAAATCATGGGTTTGACGGACTGATATGCACACATCACAGGTCGATGGACCGATGACATGCACACATCATGGGTTGATGGACCGATGATGTGCTTGTCCATTTTTTCCCTCTCTTTGTCTTAAAAGTTATAATAAATCGACCGAGCCACATCGAATCGATTAGATTAGGTTTTGGGTTTACATGTTTGGGTAGTGATTTAACTGAGTCGGTTTAAGGGTTGGAATTTTAAAAATAAGTATACCCGATTAACCGTAACAAGAATTAAAATAATGAGCGGTAGGTGTATTATACATAGACAAAAAGTTATATTTCCCACTTGCCAACTTTTCCAGAGCCTTGTTGCAGTGCGTGCAGGTGAAGAAATCAAGATCTAGAAATCACAAGTAAAAAAGTTTAGAATACGTACATTCAATTTAGAACAGTATAGATTCGCCCTAGAAGCTCTGAATAAATTACTTTAAATATCACAATTACTTTTGATTTGTTTTACTTTATCTACTAGGTTATATATCTGTGTTTAAAGGAGTTAAAATAAAAAAACTATATAATAGATTATATTTGTGTGTATAATCTAATAAGGATGCATTCAATTGAAAACAACAAATATGTAAATAATTAGTAAAAAGTGCATAAGCATTGCACATAACAACTCAATAAAAATGATAATACTAAAACATGACGGTTTGATTTTATATTTTTACGTTTCTTCAATTTATCATATCTTTCCTCAATTCTTTAGAAAAACTATAAAATAAGTAATATCATATATGTAATACAATGTGGGGCATATATGCACATTATTAAAAGACTATAGATATCGTATTAATAAAAAATAAAATTAGTAAAAATTATATATAGATATTTGAACAGCTAGTTAATGTTTAGAAGTAGTATTACTTCTTCAATACTAAGGTTGACACTAAATCTTCAATAGAAGCAAAACTTTTTATTTTTATTGAACCACTAGACCAATAGATCATTTTGATATACATATTCATATAATAAATATTATAAAAGTTAAAGTAGTTCTTTGTGTTTCTTTGTGGTTATTATATATAACAAAAATATTAAAGTTATAAATAATAGTATAAAAAGATAAAGGATTTTATTATTCATAAATATTCATAAACCTATTATATATATTAATACTTTTAGTTTTAATAATTAGAGTAAATTATTATTTGCATCACTGACCTTTCTCAAACTAATTAGTACATCCCTAAAGTTTAAAAACATCATTATGCCCCCTAACTTTTTATTTATTCATCTATTTGAATCCTTAAAGCTGACGGGTAATTCAACTGTTAATTTTTTGAATGAAAAGACTAAAATACCCCTATCAATTTAAAAAAAAATTATCCATCACCCACCTCACCTTTTTACCTAGAAAACACACTCTTCCTCTCTCATCCACATCCATGCAACCTCTTTTTCTATATTTTTCTCCTCCCTAATCTCCATCACCACTACATGGGTACCCACCACCACACTACCCATCACCACCACCAAAGCTCCGGTCACACCACCACTACAAGCTACGGTCACCACCACCACCACTACAAGCTCCGGTCACCACCACAACCACACTCACTCCCACACCACCACCACACCATAAGCTCCGGTCACCACCACCACCATGACAAGCCGGTCACCACCACACCACCATAACCATAAGCTCCAGTCACCACCACCACCAACTCCAGTTACCACAACACAAGCTCCGATCACCACTAGCTCTCGTCACCACCACACAATCCTTTCACCACCACCAGAGTCTACCCAGTCACCGCCTTCGGAACTGTCCGTCACCGTCACCACAGCCCCTATCACCACCATCGTAGCCTGCCTTGTTATCCCCACCATAGCCAACCGTCACCACACACAAACACTCTCCTTCTTTCTTTTTCTCTCTCTACTATTTATAAGATTTAAGGGTTTTGATACTCTCCTTCTACTCTCTTTCTCTCTCTACTATTGTAAGATTAAGGGGTTGATTGGTGATTGTGGATACAAAGTTTGATAATGGTGGTTATTGGTAGTGGAAGGTGTTTTGTGATGGTGGTGGGTTGAAATCTAATTAAGGTTTTTACGGTGGTGATGTTGACGGTGGCCGTGGTGGGTGGAGAAGGTTAGTGAGGGAGAGATCTGTGTGTGTGTGAGAGAGAGAGAGAGTGAGTGAGAGAGAGGAGAGAGAGAGAGAGAGAGAGAGAGAAAGAAGAGTGTGTGTGTGTGTATTAGATATTTGATGTGAAAAAGAGAAGGTGGGTGGGCGGATGGATAAATATTTTTAGTTGAAAGGGTATTCTAGTCTTTTCATAAAATAATTAAAAGAATAATTAACGCCCTCAGGCTTAAGGATTTAAATGGAGAAAAATAAAAAGTCAGGGGACATAGTGATACTTTTAAACTTTAGGGATGCAACTAGTTAGTTTGGAAAAAATTCAGGGATGTAAATAATAATTTACTCTAATAATTATTAGCTACAAATTAAATTGTATTTTAATAAAATTGAGTCTCATTTTAGTATTTTTAATGAAACCTAATTTATTTTTAGAAAGAAGTTATGATTATTAATATAGTATGAGATTAGCGTTACTAAGAAAGTTTTTTGAAGTCAACATCATTACCAAAAATTGTAAATTTAATGTGACGAGTAAATGTGGACATCCTAGATGTAGCCTAGACGGAGATAATATGGATGTGCTAGAAAAAAGCCACGTGGGTGATAGTTATTTGTTTTTTTAGTATAGACTAGGTTAGAACTCGTGTACTACATGGTTGATGAAAATAATATATTGCAAGATTTCAGATTTGAATTTAGATTGACTTTTTATGTTTACATGATAAGATGTAAATATACACCGACTCTGTAAATTACATATTGTTAGTGTAAGAATTTAAAAAATAACATAATTATTAAAATAAATTTGAGATTAGAAACAAACCACTTCTAGATATTTGAGAAATGGAATGATCTTAAATAGATTGAAAGGTAGTGAAGTCAAAACTATAACATCCTTGATTTTTCATTCTTAACTCTTTGATGATTCTAGTACTTCAATATAACCATTTGCTAAATTCAAGAACCTATTTATGAAAACTATCTTATGTTCTATGCATTATGATTCATGGTGAAGCTATTAAATGTTAGTATGATTCTATGATAACACGTGTGTAAATACATGGTCTTGTTATAAACAGTAGCTTGGAAGTACCCTAACATTAACCAAATTCTAAAACAATGCTAAATTACAGCATAAGTAAAACACATATAACTATAAAGGCAAAAGTTTACATATGTGTAACTTAGGGTTACATATGTAACTTTTGTTAAAAGAGTAAAGATTTAATTAATTAAATTAAGTCTTATAATATATATAATATATATATATATATATATATATATATATATATATATATATTATATATATATATATATATATATATGCATGGATAATTACAAAATTATATATATTATTATTTGCTATTTTAATCATTTAAGTGATATATATCTAATAAACTAATAAATAATTACCTAGTAATTATCCTAAACCTAACAAATAATAATACAAATTTATTCTAACTCTAAAATATCATAAAAATTCATTCATCCCCATCCCTAATAAAATATATGATTTTTATTAGTAAAAATATTAAAAAAAAGTCACTCCTAACTGAAACCCAAAGCCCAAATTTTTCAACTATAAATAGGGGTCTTATTCTTATTATTTTTCACACCAAACTTTAAATCTAGAGCTTCTAAGAATCAAATATCAACTCATAGCATCTCTCTTGAAGATCCAAGAATTTTTCCCATTGAGTTAGTTTAGTGTTCTTCATGTTCTTTATTTTCATAAGTTTTCAATTTTGTTTTATCAAATTCAATCATAACTAGCTTGCATTTATGATTATATAACACGTTTGTGTAGTAACCATAGATTTAAGTAGGATCAACATCAAATAAACATTAAATCATCCAAAACTTTGCTTAAAGACATCAAACTTAAGTTTTAGGATTTAACAGATCCATAGGGCCAACTTCGGATATCCATATCCCTCATAACAAATCCTTTTTTGATGATATTTTTTTCAAAATTAATTCAAAGTCTATCTTTCTAACCGTATAAAGAACTTCTTCTAAATCAATGATTTGACACCTCAAACAACTTGTGAAAGTTTAGTGCTCGAATCGAACCAAAGCTGTCAAAACCCTAAATTTCGCAACTTTTCAATATTTCATAAATATAATGTAAATCAACGATGTTTTTATAAAATAATCAATATAAACATATTTTAAACAATAAAAATCCAAACTTCAATGATTCTTATAACTATCTATCAACTTTGAATCAAGTTTTTAGTAAAATTCTTCATATTTTAATTGTAACCCTATACTATACAACTTGTTCATTCCCATCCTTGCTAGACTTACATTATACTTGTTCCTATATTTTATAATATACCAAACATACCTTTGACTTGGTCTAGTATACATCTAGAATCGTTTCACCCGGTATGTAGTTATATGGCAAGCAAATGGTTCTGGTTAAGGAAAGACGGGGTACTTAAGTGATGAAAATACACCAACTCTTTCTGGGAATCCTTTCTTGTATTACTACTCTGGGATGACACATATCTAGTATACGACAACCATTCTTGAACTTTTATAAACCAAACCCTCAACTAAAGACAAATACAATAAACTAACTAAATAAACTACTAAGAACAATCTCACTCCAAGTTACTACAAGTTGTAAGATCAACCCATCTACTTTACAAGGTGAGTTCATAACCCTTTTTTTGTATTTTTGGGTGAAAACATGCTCTCTATATCAAACTAGAAATTCAAATTCTAAGTCAAACTAGTCTTTTGCAAACTCAATAACAACTTTCTTATACTAGTAAAACTAAATTGATTTTACATGTTGCTATAGTCTATGACACTTTTTACTATAAAGTCCCTCTATTTTCTAAAATCTACACAACCATTAACTTCGGAAAAGCCACGGGAGTACGTAGATAGATCTATTGGCCTTACAAGCCCATTCGGTATTCGGGTTGATACATGCCAATCGATACCAAGCATCTTTTGAGTCAACGTATTCTTTTTGACTTGAAAGGAGCTGTATTTTCAGAAAACTACATAATAGAGAAACATACTATTAGTCTGACCTCTTGTGTTAGGGGGTTAGATGGGAGGGTTATGGACTCATGTAATAGTTTATTTACTTGTATTTGAAAAATTGTTTGTTTGTTTGTACATTGTTATCTACTATATGTATACTTATAAACCTATGTCCTTACAACTTTTAGTGGACATATTTTAGCATGTTTTCAGGTAATGAAACTAAGTTGTTTACTTTGTTCATGCTAGGTTTCAAGGATATCTTTAGTTGGACATAATTAGACTTAGAATAAAATGATTACTTATTTACTTTGTTTGGTTTTTTGTGTTATGATCAATTTCATCACGCCTGGTGTTTCCGCTTTAGCCGGTGTGTGATAGATTGGTATTAGAGCCTGGTTATAAAGAATTAGGTTATAGAAATGGAATGAACTAGACTATAACTAAGTATCTCACAGTGAATCCTCTCATGTATCTATATGCTTAAATATGACTTTACCTAAACTATAACTAAGAACCTCACATATGAGTCCTCTCGTGTATCTTATATGCTTAGATATGACTTTTTGTGATATGCTTTACATGATTATTCTTATACTTGATTACAATCAATGCACACACAATTCTCAATTCATAATCTAAGGCATTGTGCCTAAATCAAAAGAATTTTCAAATCTCAAATTTTGAATTCATATTTATGATTTTCAAATCCTAACTCAAATTTTTGAATTCTTATGTAAACAAAAGTAGTAATTTATCTTTAAGTCCCTAACTCACCTTTTGAATTATTCATTCAAAAATACAAAGATGGTTTGATCATATTTATATCAATTCTTTTAATAATATCTAAATACAAATATTACTATAGTATCAATTTTTTAATATCTTTTGTTATAGATCATTAAATTTGTTTCTAAAACAATTTGCCATTTTATGACATAATGTTTATAATGAATGATAATTCGAGTATAAGTTTGATTATAAATTGTCTTAACTTAAATATATATATTAATTTTAGTTTTAATTTAAATAAATGACAATTTTGGTATTTTATTGAACTAAGAGTTATTTTTAAAACAATTACTTCTTTAATATATATGAAAATTTAAGAAAATTAAAACATTAAGAAGTTCACGTATAATCAGTAATTTAAGACACTTTATTTGATACTAAATTTAATATGGAAACAGTTTAAAACTGAATTATATCAATTTCTAATATGAAATTTATTTAAAATGTTAATTATTGTAACTGTTGATTGTTTTATAAAATGATTAATAATGCATTTTTAAATTAAAAATTATAACTTTCAAAATTAAATGTAATCACAATTTAATAAATTTTAGGTGGAAAAACTCAATGGGGGAGACTTTTGTTGATTGTCACGTGTCTCTAAAAAACCTTGTTGATTGACATGTGTTCTTAGAAAATATTGATTTATTAGAGGTTATAATTATCTGTATGAATTTAAAAAAATATATATTAAATTCTGAATACATTATTGTGTCGAGTTTTATTTTTTATACTTTTTCACATAAATTTCATAAAAAGATTATCAGGATACAAGCTTTTCAAGCATAAGGGTACAACTCCTCAAAATTGTTGTTATTTTAATATTAAAATTACTTTTAAACATTCATTGTACCTTTTTATAACTTTTAAAATAGAATTATAACGTGTTTACTTTTATTCACGTTTATATATAATTTTTATTAAAAACAAACCAGGTCAAATAAAATATATTTATAATTTTTTTCTAGTAGCAACGTAATGTTTTTTTAGACTCCAAAATAAAGTTGTGGCGTGTATATTTCTAATTAAATTTTAGTATAAATTTTATTTAAAACTGACCCGTTGTAACACGTGTTTACTAAATCATAGTACAACCAGAATCTTTCAAGATTCACCAGAAGCTTATATTGGATTCGTTTTGCCCCGTGATCACACTATGTTAATTAGTTTCCTTCCTTTTTCTTTCATTGACTTGAAAACTCAAGTCATATGCATAGAATTATACATGCATTGTTTGAATGAGCATAATCTGCCATAAAAAAAGAAGCCAATATATGCAAACAGACAAAGGATCCTAACCTGATAATAAACATAACACTGACAGCTCCTGAACATTGTGTTTGTAATTAAAGAAACCTCTGTATCTCAAGGTGTGGAGAGTTCATCTTTTCTTTAGAGTGGTGGGGGCGTAAACGTCGCAGCCACGCGACAGAGGCCGGCGCCGCGCGACAACACTGCCGCCGGTCCCCTACGCCGCTAAATAACCACAGCGTGCCACATTCACTTGCCGAGCCACACCACCTCCAACGGTAATAATTTCGACTGTTACCCCACCAACGGTCACCACCTTCTCCTCCCTCCTACGTTGCCGCCGCCTCTACCGCCCGACGGCTATATGGTGGTTGTTAGGGTTGTACCCAGGTGAGATGGTGGCTTTGGTTTCAAGAGATGGTTTTGTGGATGTTGGTGGTGGCCGACGCCGGTCAGGACGGTGATGGTGGCTGGTATGTGGTGGTGATGGTGGCTCGCAGGTAGTGGTGATGGTTTGTTTTAAAAAAAAATTTTATGGTGTAGTGGGGTGTGAGTCTTCCATCAATTTGGTGTGATGTGGTGTAGTGTGATGTTTAGTGGTGAAACCATAATTTTTTATTTAGGTCACTTTTTTTTTAGCTAAGATTTCTAACAACCCGATGTTAGAAATTTCGAATCGGGTTGGGTCCGATAAAATTTCTAGACATTTCTAGCTTACTTTTGAACTATCAATTAGATGTAGTATATCAAAACCTTCAAACCCTCACAAAATTCACTAGACAAGGACATGTTCGAGAGAAAAGTTAATATTCTACACGTCAGTTTGTCGGATAACAGGTAGCTACTAAGTAAAAAAAAATTACAAATACTCATGCACCGCAATGCAACACACATCATAGAAATACACTACATTTTCTACAACTTGACAACTTTAACCTTAAACATTATAAAAACAAAAAAAAAACTATAAATTCTATAATAGTAAAATGTCATTTCGTCTCTAACGTTTTGTTGAATTTGTCATTTCAATCCAAGAACTTTTTTTTGCCATTTCAGTCACTGTAGTTTATCAAATGTTACTATTTTTGTCCACTCCACTAACTCCGTTAGAATCTTCATTAAATATGAGGGTATTTTATTCATTTTCAACACTCTAATTATCCAATTAAAACAAATTAATCAATTAATATTCAATTACAACTAAAAATCATATGAAGCGACTAGTGAGACCCGCGCTTTGATTTAAAATCTTCTATTAACACTAACTCATGTTGTTCGATTTAGGTCTGCTTTGAGATTTCAATTAATTTTCATATTTTGTTCTAACGTGTACATTTATTCGATTAAGGTCTACTGTGGATTGAGGTCTGTTGTTATCACGCTTTGTTTGATTGAGATCTGCTATTCTCACGTTACGTGACAACAACAGACCTCAACAAACAAATGTGATAATAGTAGATCTCAATCGAACAATGGTGAACTTTCGAACAAAATATGAAGATCAATTGAAATCTCACAGCAGACCTGAATTGAACAACATGAATTAGAGTTAATCGAAACTTTAAATCGAAGCCCCCGGTTTCACTAGTTACTTCATACATTTTTTTAGTTTTAATTGATTATTTTGTTTTAATTGGATAATTAGGGTGTTGAAAAAGACTAAATAACCTTCATATTTAACGGAGATCTTAACGAGTTAGTAGAGTGGATGCAAATGACAACATTTGGTAAACTACAATGACTGAAATGGAAAAAAAGTTTTTGGATTGAAATGGTAAATTCAACAAAACGTCAGGGATGAAAATGACATTTTACTCATTCTATTAATATATTTGGTTTGACAACCTCAAACTTGAACTCTTTAAAAACAAAACACAATACTAAGTGATTCCTGCATATACCTCTAAAACTTCTTATTATCTTTCTAAATAAGATAAAAGAGCTTGTATTTTCAGTTTAACATACTCCACGCAAACGAACACTTATGAAGTACGAATCATCAAACCCCGTAATTTTGGTTTGATATTTTAGAGAATCAATAATGGAAGAGGCATAATTGAGAAAAAAAAAAGAAATCTTGTAACTTTTGTGATAAGAGGAACTCTTCATCTTCAGAAGACTTAATCGATCACCGTTAAGTTTTCTTCCAATTGACCTCAAGTAATTCACAAGTAAAGAACAAAACTATATGTTTGGGCATAAATATAGAGATCAACAACAACAAAACTATATGCGCGGGAAAGATATATTATTTTTCCCACGATTCCTTGGTATTGTTCTTTGTCAGCTAACTATGCTTCTTATTCCATATAGAGCTTTTGATTCACAACCACAGAGATATATGTTGGTTTGCAATCAATCATCCCTGTTTCTGCCGCTAAAACCAAGACATACTTTTTGTGACAAATATAAATCTTTTGTTTTGATCTTAGCAATTCAATTTCAAGAAAGCACTTAAGCATGCCTAGGTCTTTCATTTTAAATATCATGAATAACCTTCTTTCAATTTAGTCATCTCCTCATCATCATTTCCTCTTATGAATTACTTTGTTTAAACCCATATTTTATCATGGCTAGGGTAAATCTGCCAAACCAACCTCAGGAGGATTGCTTTAATCCATAAAGATATTCTTTAGCTGGCATACTTCTCCATCTTTAAAGTTATCTTGGAACCCAGGTGGGGCTTTGATATAAACTTCTTCCTTTAACTCTCCATGAAAGAAGGCATTTATAACGTCAAACTGATAAAGTTTCCACCCTTCATTTGCAACTATTGAGAATTGAACCCTAATTGTGTCGATTTTGGCGTCGGAGAAAAAGTCTCAAAGTAATCAATCTCATATGTTTGAGTGTAGCCTTTATCTACTAGTCGAGTTTGATTAAATCAGATCAAGATTATCAATAAACACCTAAAACATACGGTCAAATGGTCGATAACTCAAAGTTGATGTTGGTGCACGTTTCAGGTTTTGGGCTGTACCCGGGCCCGGGTACAAACCGGGTTGGGCCCAATCGGGTTTTTTTGTACCCGGGTATTGGTGTACCCGGGTACGAACCCGGGTTGGGTTCACATTCGGACAAACCCTACCCGATATACCCAGGTAGGGTCGGCTCGGGTCCGTGTCGGGTCGTGTCGGGTCCAAAACCGGGTACAATTCGGGTTTTGTTAAAAAATCACAAGTGTTCAGGCGCATGGGCACTGTTTATGCGCCTGACACTTGTGATTTTTTAAATTCTTTTAATCAATAAAAAATGAATGAATAAAATAACATAAATTAATCGTCATGTATTTTTATGACAATATTAAAACAACTTAAAAATACATAAAATGAATCAATAAAAAATACCATAAAACTTTTATTTAAGTTATCGTCTAATTTTATTTTCTACGAGATGCTTGATCAAATGTTAATTCTTCATCGGATATGCCAGAAGATACTCCTTCTTCTACATCTTCATCATGTACTTTAGCTTCGAGTGTAATTTCTTCTTCGAGGCTTGTTTGGTCTTGTATACGATTCATTGCGTCTAAGTGATCCTTTAAACAAATGCACATCTCCACTGCTTCCGGAGTTAGTCTTGTTCTCCGTAATGATATTACCCTGCCACTAAGAGAAAAAGCAGATTCCGAAGCTACCGTAGAAGCTTGGACTCTTAGTAAATCACGGGCCATAGCAGAAAGAATCAGAAATTGAGATTATTTTCCTTTCCACCAAGCCAAAATATCGAATGCACGATAATCTTCGGTAGTCATAGTGGAAATAAAATCCGTTCCACTATATCTTCCAAGCTCACTTGTTGGGGTGTTACCCCTTTGACGTTTAGCCGTCACATCCCGGACAACATTCAACATAGTCAAAACAGGGTCTTTAAACGAGGTACTAGCACTTGAGGTTGATCCGCTTGGCATGGTTATGTTTACGTTAGGCCCATATCTATTTAAATAAAAATTATAAATTGTTTTCAAACTCTCATTAAAATTTTCTTTTGCCTCGTTTGAAAAATTAGGGTTTTCGTCATGCATATCCAAATTGTCATTTATCTCATCTATCAAACATTCAACCCCCGCAACATTTAGAAACAGATTTAAAGCGGCGGCACACGTAAAAACGGGTGGTAACTCCTTAAAATATTTTTTAAACTTTTCTTTCATTGGTTCTATCATTTGATTAAACATATTATTTTTCTTTTGAAAATTTTTAAAATTCAAAGACATAAAATATAATTCTTGAAGCACCGAATAACTAGTGGAATAATAAACTCTCGATAATTTTATTGTTGAGTTTTTAAAAACCTCAAGAAACTTAGATAGACGTTGAAGATTCTCCCAACCCGTATCCGGAAATGGGTCGGCTTCACCATTATCCGAAAGACTATTATGAAAAGCTTTCAAAGTGCTCTTTTGTTTTAAAGCACATTCAAACATGTGACAAGTCGAATTCCACCGAGTAGGTACATCCCAATTAGGACCTAAAAATCTAGATTCCGTATCCTTACAAAGTTGTTTATAATCTTGATATCTTGTTCTATTTTTTTTTAAACCGTCATGTAACATAAATCGAAAAGCTTTAGTAAAGTTATCAACATATTGTCCGGATAGTCCGTCTTGCACTACTAAATTAATTATATGTGCAACATAACGAGTATGGAAAAAATCACCGTTTGCAATCGGAAGATATTTTAATTTTAATTTTTCAACCGCGGTTGTGTTGTTAGAGGCGTTATCAAATGCAATTGAAAAAAGTTTATTTTGTAACTTAAAAGTATTTATTACATTATCTAAAAAGTAAAACAAAAATTCTCCGGTGTGTGGATACGGAAAAAGATCAAATGCAATCGTACGTTTCATCAATTGCCATGAATTGGGATCCACCCAATGAGCGGTGACGCAAAGGTACGATTCGGGTGAACCGTGTGGAGCCGACCAAACGTCACTAGTTAAGTTTACACCGGTATTTAAGTTTTTAAATAATACAATTAAATCATTTTTTGCTTGTTTCCATAATTTTAAACAATAACGTCTAAGTGTAGTACGACTTACGTGGGTGTAACGAGGTTGAAGCGTCTCTCGAATTAAGTTGGTCAACCGAGGATTGTCGAAGTGACTAAAAGGCAAAGCTTCTTGAATCACGAACTTCCCCATTCGATCTTGAACCGTATTAACATCGTAATTAAAGATTCCACCGTCTCCACCCAATTGTGTTTGTTGTGAATCCGGATTACTTTTCAACGACTTACAAAACTTCTTGCTAATGTGTTTGCTTAAAGTCGTGTTAGAATCTTTAGCAAGCAAAGCTCCATAAAACTTGCAACGAGCCTTTACAGACCCATCACTCAACTCAACCATATCCCAATTGCACCAAACATCCATGTTACGATTGTGTGCAAGAATACGAACGACGGTTGGAGAGTTTGACGAACCTTGACTAATGGAAGATTGTGATTGAGCCATATCAAGATTGAATAGAGTGAAAATGTAAAACGGGAGAGTGAAAGTGTAAAACGAGATTAAAAGAGAGTATTCTCAGGAGCATAACTGATGTGTACTTCCGTAGATCACCTACGGAAGAACAACATCAGCTGAACAGTCTAAAGAACAAGTGAAGCTACTGAAGGAGAGCATGCTGCTAAAGAACAAGTACAAGAACTCCTGCGGAAGCACAATCACCGAAGAACAAGCACTGAAGACTAAGTGTTGCTGCGGAAGACAAATTCCTACGGAAGACTAACAAACGTGTATGATTTCACATCATCAAGTACGCAACATAGTCAACATGTCAGAGCAATAAAATCGAGTCAATGGCGACGGAAGATATTTAATTCAAGCGAATATTCCACGTCACATCAACAACATTCTATTTTGTAAAATATAATTTTCATTGTAAATTGTGAACTCCTATGCCGATAAACAAGGCAAGGATTCGCATAGTTAGAGGAAGTTAGCTTAAGTATAGCAACAAAATAGCGAAATATCAGCAATGATTTAGGAACAGAATAGAAACACGATCTCTATATATCAATAAAACAATAACAGAGATCGAGAGACACACACAACAGATATACAAGAACAATTATAGCATACAGAACATCATTAGCAACAGAGCAATACATCAAAATCAATTGTAATCGATTGATTGTGATTGAAGAACAGTTGAACATATTCTTGGTTTGTGCATTGTTACGTTTAGTTGTTTCTTGGTTGTTCAATACATTATCATCGATTTCAATATAAACAATCCGTTAAACAACAAGTATTGATAGTTCCGCGATCAACACTTGTTAAATCAAATTGATAATTTCTGTATCGATCCTTGGATTCACAAATAATTAAAGCGAGTGTATTAAAAATGATGATCTAAGCAAATTCTTCAAATCATTTCACATGTGGCTTTGACTCTTGACTACAAAGTCTTCACTCATTTCACATGTCACGGAAATATTCCGTCTTAATAGTCAATGTAAAAGCAATACAAATTCTAAAATTGACAAATGAACAATATTATATTATGACGTAGGTTTACTAGTAAATAGCTTTTGAATTTTAGTGTGATAATTGTGTTGACTGTGACTATAATAACTATTGTTGTGAATTTCTCGATAGATATTCCTTTTGAGTTTAACTTAAACAAGTTTGAGGTAGGTTAAAGTCAAATTCATGAACATATTTTGCTAAACAGGTATGTGTTCATGTTCTTAGATCTATCCGTTTAATTTTTTTGAATGATGCTGCCCATATGCAATTATGAAACTTATTCAAAATACAAACTATGGAGAAAATCAAGAAGGATTTGTGTTATTGTAAAACTAAGAAGCTAACCAGGTACAACATGACGTGCTGGTTGCAGAGTCATAACTATGAGGCCCATGAGCTTAAAGGAAGATCAATAAGTGAGCTAAGGGAAATGATGAAGCATGTAATGAAGGTGGAGCTAGACACAGGAGTAAGACTCGGGACTGGAGCTCCCAATCCTGCATACAAACAACAAGCAAAACAAACTCCTGCTGAACCAACTGTAGTTCAGAGCAGAGACATGCAGAGACGTAAAGAAAAGTTGATAAGAGAGCTAAGGGATGTGATCCCCAACAAGGTCTGGCCTCTGGGAACTGTAGTTAGAGAGATAACTGAACAAAAGACCACAATGATTCAGTTGTTTGAAAACATGACAACTCCAAGATCAATAAAAGAAAATAGAATCATTGCTTGGAAATATGACTCAGAGTGGGACTGTGCTGTGATAAAGAGAACATCTGGAATGATTCAATACTTTCTAAGGGTGGAAACACTCCTTACACTTCCAGATACAGACCTCACCATTCTAGAAAACATCCCCATAACAAACTACCCAATCAGTCAAAGAGGAAACTTCTCTGGACTTGTGGCTAAGCTGAGTCACAGGTTCAAGGGAGATGTGTTTAAAGAAGCAAAGAGAGAAGATGTAGAACACAACAAAAGGAAGCTGAAACAGAAAGGTCTTATTCCAGTTCTCAACATGTGGATGATGAATTTTTGCTGAGAATTGGGTATGAAGATCAAACTGAAGCATCCATCAAAGTTATTGAGGGAAATCAGTACTCTTGCCCTATCACAGAATGGAGATATGTAGAAAGGACGAAAGAGCTGGTGTTACAGAGAAATGATCCACTGAAGAAAGGTCCTAGCATAAGGCTATTTGACCCAATGGAGATCAAGCTGCTTCATCCGAGCTATACTTCATATCTACATGACAAGTATTTTCCCAAGCTCAATGATCAAACTGCTCAAAATGACTTGTGCTTTTATATACATGTCATCCAAGTTATTGATAAGCTTCATGCCAAGGCCTATAAGAGAAGGAAGTTTGAAGCTGGGCAGCTGATGGGAGCAGAGATAGAGCCAATAATAGAACTGAGAATTTCAAAACAGGATGAGTTGGAAGTGGTGTCTAATAATCGTGTTGTTGCAACACTAACCACTGAAGAGGACATCCTGAGTTTGAAATACAAAACACTGAAGAAAATGGGAAGAATAAAGATGAAGTATCAGTATGAAGATCAAAAGAATACTGTGGGATACTTCAACACCAAAATTTTGGTAAGAGTTCAAGAATTGAGAGACTTGAACAGATGATTACAAGAGGCAAAACCTATAGGGGGAGTATTGTTAGGACTAGAACAAATGTATAGGTTTAGTTGACTTGTCAACTCTTGTAATTAATCATTGTAACTCTCTTGTTTATAATATAATGTACTGCACAACATATATGTTAACCCATATGATATATGTGTTGGTTTATGTCTGATTGCAAGAAACATCAGACTGAGTCAATTTGGAAAAATTGACTAAGTGTTAGAACAAACTGAGTATGAATAAGTGTTCCTCCGTAGATGTTCTCAGGAGCATAACTGATGTGTACTTCCGTAGATCTCCTATGGAAGAACAACATCAGCTGAACAAGTCTAAAGAACAAGTGAAGCTACTGAAGGAGAGCATGCTGCTGAAGAACAAGTACAAGAACTCCTGCGGAAGCACAATCACCGAAGAACAAGCACTGAAGACTAAGTGTTGCTGCGGAAGACAAATTCCTACGGAAGACTAACAAACGTGTATGATTTCACATCATCGAGTACGCAACATAGTCAACAAGTCAACATGTCAGAGCAATAACATCGAGTCAATGGAGGCGGAAGATATTTAATTCAAGCGAATATTCCACGTCACATCAACAACATTCTATTTTGTAAAATATAATTTTCATTGTAAATTGTGAACTCCTATGCCGATAAACAAGGCAAGGATTTGCATAGTTAGAGGAAGTTAGCTTAAGTATAGCAACAAAATAACGAAATATCAGCAATGATTTAGAAACAGAATAGAAACACGATCTCTATATATCAATAGAACAATAACAGAGATCGAGACACACACACAACAAATATACAAGAACAATTACAGCATACAGAACATCATTAGCAAAAGAGCAATACATTAAAATCAATTGTAATGATTGATTGTGATTGAAGAACAATTGAACATATTCTTGGCTTGTGCATTGTTACGTTTAGTTTTTTCTTGATTATTCAATACATTATTCATCGATTTCAATATAAACAATCCGTTAAACTGCAAGTATTGATAGTTCCGCAATCAGCACTTGTTAAAATCAAATTGATAATTCCTGTAGCGATCCTTGGATTCAGAAGTGGTATCAGATCCAAGTGCTCATTGATCTAGATCAATTGTTGCTTTTGATATTTAACAGAATTAATTAACATGAGCAATTCAGTAGTTGGTGCGTATCAACCTCCGAAGTTGAAAAACAAATCTGATTTCAAAACTTGGAAAATCAGGTTCAGGAATCATGTTAATTATATGGATTATGATATATGGGTTTCGATTACTGAAGGTCCTTATATTCCACCTGCCTTAGGACTGGATTATAAGGATAACAATCAACCTGTAAGTCTAAAAAATCTGTCACCTGATGATGCCAAGAGGGTCAAGATCGATATGAAAGCCTATAGTATGCTTACTATGGCATTGCCTGAAGGTCTCTTGATCGGGTGCGAGTTAACGAAACAACAAACTCGTTATGGAAAATCCTGCACACTTTGTGTGAAGGAAGTGACGAGATAAGAAGCATTAAAAAGGATACACTTCGCTCACAATATGAAACTTTTCATCATATTGCGGGTGAGTCCTCAATAACTCCATAGGTTTATGCAACTTGTTACAAAGATGAATATCTTTGAACTAAAGTACAACAATAAGGAGTTAAACAAAAAGATGCTTCATGCCTTACCAGAAAACTGGGCACAGACTGTGTCTATGTTCAAGAACACACTTGATCTTACCAGAAAATTGTTGTGTGTGTTTGTGCTAGGTACCAATCGGACCTTAAGGAGTCACACTTGAATGCAGTGAAGAGAATTTTTAGATACCTTAAAGGGAAACCAGCTCTTGGACTTTGGTATCCCAAAGAAGGAGACTTAAACTCTACTCATATTTAGATAGTGACTTTGGAGGGTGCAACAACAACAGAAAATCAATAACTGGAGGTTGTCAATTCATAGGACCAAGACTTGTTTCTTGGCAGTGCAAAAAGCAAACCATTGTTTCAGTATCCATAGCTGAGGCTGAGTACATAGCTGCTTTAGCTGGTTGCTCTCAAGTTTTATGGTTGCAAAACCAATTACTTGATTATGGTTACAATTTTCTTCAAACTCCAATACACATAGATAACTCAGCTGCTATGTTTATCACTGCCAGTCCAATGCAACATAGTAAAACTAAACATATAGAAATCAGATACCATTTTCTGAGAGACTGTTCAAGAAAGGGTGTAATCAAGTTGATCAAAGTGGATACAACAAATCAGCTTGCTAATTTATTCACTAAAGCCTTTGATTCAGTTAGATTTAATCTCTTAATTAAAGGCTTAGGCATGATCAACTTAGATTAGCCAACAACACCAAGCAAAGCATCATTTGTCCATTACTATTATACATATGAAAAAGACAAAAACATTCACAAAAAAAACAAACATAAAATGCTAACATATTGTCATGTTTTTTTAAGGCAGTTCATATACTGGGAAATGATAGTACACTATAACTTGGCATACTTTATTGGTTCTAAATAACAATTAAACACTGATCAGATGTGATTTGATATGTGAATAGGTTCAGCTTGAGTGGAAAATAAACAAAGTCATGCACAACATAATGCCAAGGTGACTAAGTGTGGACAATTCACTTTGAGGAGCAAGCAAGTAAGTCTTATCCGGTTATGATCATTTTATTCTCCCACGCACACTTACTATGTTGTAACACCTTATAACCTCTATCTTTGCGCATCATGACCCTCTGTTTTGCGTAAGCAAAGACCTGGGTCAATAGGCACTTCTGTTTTACGTAAGTAAAGACCTGGTGATCTGAAGCTGATCATCAAAAGTCCAAAAGGACCTGCTCTAAAAGAATCCAATGAGATCAACTATATATTATATCAAAGAGCATGTAAACCATCTCAGTATTAATAAGATTTCAAAGAAATCTTAAGATAGAGCTTATAATCTACGGAACATAGTTTAAGTGTGATAAAGTGATGAATTGATTCATGTCAGGAGGACTAACTTTAATATGACTTGAATGTTGAGTCTTTCTTTGTTCATCTTTAACCCATACCAAAACATGATAAACAGCATGACAAGTTGACAATAAACTCTTGTTGAATTTTTGTGGATCATAATATTTGCAATCAACACTAGATCCAGTATACCATAACATCAAACATAATGTTCAGGAAATTGCTTGGTCTATAGTATGATCCCTTGTATAGGATATACTTGCCTGTAAACAAATATTCAAAAGGATTTCTGTTCATTTTCCTGTTAATAATATGGACAAATTAACTGCTTTTCATGCTATTCTCTTTATAAATTTTTGATAAATGCATAAGTTTATGATTAATCACAAATTTAGGGGGAGTAGTCAACAGCATGAAAACTGAATTTAACATTGTAATATGAAGAAAATTGTAATTTGAGTACTAACTTGGCTGTTTGGATATTTGAAGTGTTCAACCATTTGAACGTTTGCCACAAAGCAAAGTCAACAAGGTCCAATAGCAAAACAACAAATGGACGAACTATATGTTAGTACATACAGAGAAATTTTATCATACCTTTATCTTCGAAAGAAAATTTCCTTCGGAAGATACATTTACCACCTTCGGAAGATATTTTATCAAAACTATCTTCGAAAGAGTAACTTGAAACAAAAGTGTCTGCCTTTCGTAGATGTTCTGCGGAGGATACAAACTGGAACCAAGACTTTTGCCTTTCGTAGACGTTATGCGGAAGAATTATCAAAATAACCTCGGAAGGGTAAAAAGGGTAGATGGGTCCCACATCATTAAAATAAGATTTAAACTGTCTGGAAAAATATAAAAGGACACCTCGACCGTTGGCCTTTTTATCCACTCACAAAAACCTTTCCAGACCTAGAAATCCTCTCACCCAAAAACCCCCTTCATCTTCTTCATTGAAATCGATTGTTCCACATAACTAATCCTCACACCATTCGAAAATCACAGCCAGTATGGCTAATAGATTTGTTAAAGATCACAACGTGTGCGCATTCTTGAATCCAGAAGTAAAAGATGGATGCAGAGACATCATCCGCTATTTGAGAAGATCACGATTGTTTTATGCACTATCTGCGGATCCCATTAACTATCAATCTCACATCATAGATTTCAGGGACTCTGCGAGGATTGAAGAAGAAGATGGTGAGCGGGTGACTCATGCCACAATCAGAAACGAACAGCTGACGATAGATGAACAAAAAATAAGGAAGGCGCTGGAGTTCGGAGAAGGTGAAGAAGGTCACCCTGATGTATTTGATCATGAATACATTCAGAAAGTTTTTCTGTTAATGGGGTATGACGGAGACTATCAAAACGGTGAGATCAAAAAGGGGAGGTTGTGCAAGCCGTATAGATTCCTATGTCACACCAATCTCAAGTGCATATCCAACAAGAAGTCCGATTTGGATAGATTCTCGAGGCACACCTCATCGGGAATCATCGGTATTTTTGAGGGAAGAAAGTACAACTACTCAAAGTACATTCTTAGTTGCCTGTGTGACCATATAAGAATGCAGAAGGACAACAAGATGTATATGTTCCCAAGATTTATTCAACTTATCATAAACGAAACAATACCTACTGTTGAAAGAGAAGGTGATGTGTTTGTGCAAACTCACCTAGGAAGATCACTACTTGATGTCTGTCGTTGGTGACATGCAAAAACCGAAATAAACTATAGCTAGGATAAGTCAGGAATCGACCCAGAGGAGGATTGTGGAAAGTGTTGTTATGAAAAGTACTCTTTAATGATTAGTGAAATGGAAAATCTGTTTGTTTGTTTGATTGATTAACTAGAAATTACTAAAAACAAAGTTGTAATCAATGGGAGAAACAAAGGTTCCTCCCGATTTCCGATTCTTAGTTAAACCCTAATGATATGATTGATAAAACACTTACATAGACATAAGTGTTAACCTAATTACTGATTGTGACATCCATAGACTAAGTACTCTGATTAATACGTAACGAGAGATTATCAAATGAATATCAATTACAATTACCAACCCTAATCCCCAATCCAAATATATCCCAATTACTAGAACTCTCGGGAATTGAATGAATAAAAATTAGAATTCAATAAAAGTTAATCGGTTACAATCAGATAATCAAATCAAGCGGTGAAAAGCATCGAATGCTTAGATCACCTAGTGCATAACAATCAAACACATCAAAATTGTTTAACTTACAAGAACCCTCCACCCGGAGGAAAACTAAGGAGTGTAGCCGCTCATTGTGAACATGGAATCGACAAAAACTTGGATTGAAGATGAACACATGATCTAATTGATGATCGGGTGTGAAATCGTGATGATTTGTGGTGAAAAACCTTGACTTCGTGCCCAAACTATGCTCCCTCATTCGTCTGAGAATGAATGCCCTTTTATAATGCCAAACAAAACCCTAATATCCCCAGCATACAACTAAGAGCCTTATTTTTCGTCAGCTGAACCGTAAGCTACGGGGTGGTAACCGTAAGCTACGGTTAAGACCTACTGGTCAACATATTTTCAGAACCTCTCAACCGTAACCTATGGTTGATGAACCGTAGGTTACGGTTCACACCTTCTGTTCGAATCACAGCCATCATCAATCAACCGTAACCTACGTTTGATGAACCGTAGGCTACGGTCGAGTTCCTGTCTTCAATGTTCCAACTCTCAATTAACTTTCACAAAATGACTAGCAAGTCCCTCAACTTTGTTCCTTCTTATTTCTCACATATTCAACTATAATCAACTTTCCATTAATTGCCAAACAACCCCTGAACTTCAATCTTTTGCGTGCCTTACAATCTCACGTGATTTCATCACCCGAACGCGTACTTAAACCGCTCCAAACACTGCAAATACCATTCCAACGCGTTCCGCTCCATCTCTAACCATCATAACTTCCCCGAATTACGCGTTTAACCTGCCAAACACAAATAACTCGTAGTTAACTCATTCAAGGCAAGTAAACACATAAAACACGCATAAAACTCACAATTAACGCACATTAAAGCTCGGGTTTCACCCTCTCCATCACATTCCCACACTTACCTTTGATTGTCCTCAAGCAAACCAATTAGAACTACTCACCATAGTAACAATATCTCTAATTTCCTCAACCGATTCACAGTCTAAGTCCCAAGTCGTACCCATCCCATAGACTAACAGAATAGAGATTGACAGTCTGACAACATTTGATGCAATTTCAAAACTCAAGATTTGTTTATCTAAAACTAGCATGTTTATGATTCAGACACTTGCTACACGCCCCTCACAATATACTCTCCTCTTGGGTTAATATCTGGACTAGCATGTAATGTGCTAGTATATTTAACACTCAAGACCACATATGAAATTCCGCAATCATAAGCTTGTATAACAATCAAACCTCCATCGTAACATATAACATGGCACATATCAAAAGGACTTTTGGCTTTTGGCTTAGGCTAAAGGTAGGAATTTTTTTTTATTTTTTTATTTTTTTATTTTTTTAGGTTTTTATGTGGCTAACAAATAAACGACCAAACCGTGATAACTTATTTGCACAAATAACGACTCAACTTTTGGGTTGGTTTCTACCCAAGATAGCTTAAACTATATACAAAACGAATTCTCTTTTTGTTCTTTTCTATTCTTTTTCTCCCTTTCTTTTTTTTTTCAATAATAATTTGTCATTCACGGTTGGTAACAACCCACTTTACTTCGGGTGGACAATTGAAAGGTGAATATAGGCTCAACAGGGCTACTAAGGACAGTTATTGGGTAACACATAAACAGAAAATCCTAATGCCTTTATCATCTACGTGCACATGTCACATCCACAATCTCAGAATGCATCAAATTACACAAGTTCTAACACAGAATAACATACGGCCTGCACTCAACAAACAAATTTTTCATGGTAAATCATTCTATCGTTCTATCAGGCTCAAGATCTCACCAAGATAAGGTACAACGGTTACTGACATGTAGCATATGCAATCTCAAACATGTTACTCCTAGATAGACATCTCTTCTCAATTCTTTTCCCTAAAAACTGTTAGACCCACTGTCATGAAACTTAAAGGGACAACCATGACAAGGGACTATGTTAGTTACTACCGGCGAGAAACCCATTAGCGATTGAAACCTTAGTTTTTGTATCTAATTAACTCACTCAAAGCACTTAAAAATTTTGAAATTTTCAATTTTTCATCGATTTCAATCACTTTTCAATCTCTTCAACTCCTATCCACAAATCCCTTCCCGGTTCCCACATCCCCACACTTGGGATACATTGTCCCCAATGTATGGTGCCTTTAAAAACTAACCCGAGAATATCAACCAAACAATCCCTATCAGCTAACTCCTAACACAATAAAACAAAACACACATTCCCTTAACAAACAAACAAAGTCTACACCACCAAGCACAAAAACACACCAAAACGAAAAGCAAGTAAATTGTTCAAATAGAGTACAAGACAGAGCACATGGACCTGAATAAGTCAGAGAGTGCCTCACTGATATGATGGACCCGGTGGTCCACCAAAGTATCCTCCCAAGTGCTCATAAAAGGCGGTCATGTCGAATATGTCCGCCAAGCCTCCCTCTCGCGGTCCTTGCTGCTGTTGGCTTGTTGATTGAGCTGTTGTAGGTTGGTGTGCTGGTTAGCGACCCCAACCCAAACCCGACCCCCACTCAAACCTGACCCCCACCCGCACTCGTTAGCGACCGTAGGCTACGGTTTGTCAACCGTAGCTTACGGTTTGGGTCTGCTGTCAATCAGAAACCTTTAACCGTAGGCTACGGTTTATCAATTTTTTTTAATAAAAGGTTTTAATTGAGAACTAGGGTGGCTTGGTTTAATAAATTTTCAATAACTTTTCAACATTCAACGTTTTACTTACGCACCCGCTTTCACCCCCCGTGAAAATTCCGAGTCGTCCCCGACACGTGAGTTAAACATACCTGGGCGTTCAAAACATCCCTACACTTACCTGATACTGTGGGTGTATCTCAAAGTTCTCTCACACCTGAAAACAAACACAAGAAAACAAACACCAAAAGCAATGAAATAAAAAAAACAATTATGTACCAAAATCCGGGTTGCCTCCCGGTAACGCTAAGTTTTAGTCTTTAGCCGGACTCTCATGACCTTCAGACGGTCGTATGCTCCGGTGAACCCTTAAGAAAGTTCACCTCCTCCGGTTGCGGATTCAAATCATCACTGTCTAAGTACGGTTTTAGTTGGTGACCATTCACCACTTGTCGCTTACCATCCTTCGGGTCTTTGATCTCCACGTCCCCAAACTTTCCCATTCTTGTGATAACAAATGGACCCATCCACTTGCTTCTCAATTTTCCTGGAAACAATTTAAGACGTGAGTTAAATAACCATACCCGTTGACCTATCGCAAACGCCACACGCCGCAGTTTCGCGTCATGCACCGCTTTCATCTTGTCCTTGTATGCGGCTGCGGTATCGTACGCCTCGTTGCGTAATTCTTCAAGCTCGCTTAATTTCAACAACATGTGGGCACCTGCATCAGAATAGTCAGTATTGACCTATTTAACCGCCACAATGCCTGATGTGCGATTTCCATGGGTAAATGACAACCCTTCCCGTACACCAAACAGTAGGGTGTAGTGCCGATAGGAGTTTTATAGGTCTTAGTGGCAATTGCTTCAATCCACTTTGAAACATAATCAACTGCAACTAGTATGTATAAGTTACCATTCAAATTAAGGAAGGGACCCATGAAATCGATCCCCCACACATCAAATATATCAACAACCAAAATTGGCTGCATTGGCATTTCATCCCGTTTTGAAATCCCACCCATATTTTGACAATTAGTACAGTGTTTAGCGAAATCAAAAGCATCCTTAAATAAAGTTGGCCAGTAAAGACCAGACTCAAGGACTTTGTGGCCTGTCTTTTGACCGCTAAAGTGACCTCCACAAGCAGATGAGTGAGCATGCTGTAACATGTCTAAGAATTTCGTCTCAGGAACACATCTTCGAATGATCTGATCAGCACCAATCCAGAACAAATCTGGCTCGTCCCAGATGTAATTCTTCACCTGTGTAAAGAATTGCTGCTTCCTACGCTTATTCCATGTCTCCGGGACGGTACCTGAAACAAGATAATTTGCAAAATTAGCATACCATGGCCCAAAACTAGCAGACATTAGGAAATTGCTCATTAATCTCAGGTGTGATATCCTCCACTCCTGCTGGTAGTCGTGACAGATGGTCGGTAACCACATTCTCACATCCTTTCTTGTCCCGAATCTCGAGATCAAACTCTTGCAATAGTAGGATCCACCGAATCAGCCTCGGTTTGGCATCCTTCTTCTCCATTAAGTACCTGACTGCACTGTGATCAGAATAAACAATTACCTTACTTCCACAAATATAAGACCGGAATTTATCTAACGCATAGACAACTACAAGCAACTCTTTCTCCGTTGTTGTGTAATTAAGTTGAGCGTCGGAGAGAGTTTTGCTTGCGTAGTAAATCACAACCGGTTTCTTATCAACTCTTTGACCAAGTACAGCCCCGATAGCAAAATCACTTGCATCACACATTATTTCAAAAGGTTTTGTCCAATCGGGTGATTGAAAGATCAGGGCTTGTACTAATTGTTCCTTTAACACCTCAAACGCTTTTAAACATTCATCATTGAATTCAAACGGAACATCTTTCAAAAGTAAGTTACATAAAGGTTTTGTTATTACACTAAAGCCCTTTATAAACCTAAGGTAAAACCCGGCATGTCCTATAAAGGAACGGACGCCCTTCACGTTGGTCGGGGGAGGCAATGTAGAAACTACTTTAATTTTGGCCCTATCAACCTCAATCCCCTTGCTAGACACGACATGCCCTAAAACTATACCCTCTTGAACCATAAAATGGCTCTTTTCCCAACTTAGCACCAGGTTTGTTTGGACACACCGTTCTAATACCCAAGACAATTCGTTCAAACACGTATCAAATGGCGACCCAAAGACTGAAAAATCATCCATAAAAATTTATCCCCAACCATATCTGAAAAGATACCCATCATGCACCTTTGAAAGGTGGCCGGGGCATTACACAGCCCAAATGGCATTCGCCTGAATGCGAAAGTGCCATACGGGCAAGTGAATGTGGTCTTTTCTTGGTCATCGGGGTGAATGGCAATCTGATTGTACCCCGAATAACCATCTAAAAAATAGTAAAATTTCTGACCTGATAACTTCTTAACAATCTGATCTATAAAGGGCAAAGGAAAGTGATCCTTTGAGGTGGCGGCACTCAATTTCCTGTAATCAATACATACCCGCCACCTGGTTACCGGCCGAGTAGCTATTTGCTCACCGTTTTCACCCTTCACAATCTGAATTCCTGCTTTCTTAGGCACCGTTTGGGTTGGACTAACCCATGCACTGTCTGAAATGGGATAGATGATCCCATTGTCCAACCACTTGATAACTTCTTTCTTCACCATTTCCCGCATATTAGGATTAAGTCGTCTCTGTGTATCTCGTGCAGGCTTCGCATCTGCATCAGTTATAATCTTATGCATACAAATGGAAGGGCTTATACCTTTTAAATCTGCGAGAGTCCACCCGATCGCTGCTCGATAGGTTTTTAGCACCTTCAGTAGTGCTGCTTCTTGATCCTTTTCTAAGTTAGCTGCAATAATCACCGGAAGAGTCTGTTCCTCTCCCAAGAATGCGTACTTCAGATGCTGTGGTAGCTCTTTCAACTCAACCTTCGGTGGACTGATTAGTGACGGTTTCAACCCCGATGAAATTTCAGCTCGAAGGATCTCCGCATGATGAGTCCATGGAGGTCTTCGTTCCTGTACCGCCAGTGCTTCCAAGCTTTGTACCTCTTCCGCCAAGTCGCACATGTGATTCTCTTCGGCCCTGTCACATAAAAAACACAATTCGGGCATCTCATCCTCCATGTGAGGATGACATCCGTCTATCACATCTACCATGAAACATTCATCACTCAAAAACATGTCATAAATGTTAGAGAAAACATTTAATCGGACCTTTCTATTGCCAAATGTCATATCGACTGTGCCTGTACGACAGTCGATCAATGCATGTGCCGTGGCTAAGAAAGTCGGCCCAAAATCATATTTGGTTGCTTAATTTGGTCTGAAGAGACATAATCAAGCACCAAAAAATTCACCGGATAATAGAATTCCTCCACCTTCACGATAACATCGCGGACTATCCCTCGGGGAAGCTTAGGAGTCAAATCTGCCAACACAACGGTTGTGTCAGCACGACATAGAGGACCAAAATCTTATTGGTCATACAAGCTTCCCGGAAGGATACTCACACTAGCCCCAAGATCTAATAACGCCCGGTTCATTTTAAAATTGCCTACTTGAATTGAAATTAAAGGCGTTCCCGGTTCCCGTAACTTAGGTGGAAGCACTCCATTTAACACGGCACTAACTCTCTCAGTTAAATCAATTTTCTTTGGAACCTTATGTTGCCATTTTGAGTGCATATATCTTTAAGATATTTAGCATAAGCTGGAACTTGCTTAATTGCATCGATCTAGGGTAAATTGATTTTTACTTGTTTAAACACTTCCCAGATTTCCTCTGGTTGAGATCCCCTTTTGTTAATTATGCTTGTGTTACCCGAATTCTTCAAGGCTTCGGGAAAAGGAGGTGGAATTAGCTCCCCTTCCTTAGCCCTGATTGGTTCAACGGTTGTAGCACGGGTGTTAGTAGCAATTGTATCATTAATTTTAATGACATTTTGTTCCGACTCATCACCACTCTCACCATCCTCACCTAAATCCTCCACCATACCATCAACAAGCTGTGGTGGAGTGTCGACCTTATTATAAATTTTACCACTTCTAAGAGTACTTACCTGGCCGACTGAGCTACCTTTCTTCTGATGAGCTGGGTTTGTTGTTGTATCACTCGGTAGCCTTCCACTACTTTGCTTCAACTCTTTCATCTCAATCGCGAGCTGGCCCATTTGTGTAGTTAACGACTGAATGGCCTTGTCTCGCACCTCATCTTTCTGTGCTCTCACCTCATCCTGCTGACTCTTTTTCTGCATATCTTGCTGAATTGACTTCAACATGCTCATGATATCATCACCTCCAGAGTCATTAGAGGGCCCAGTTGGTCCTCTCTGGTTGTTCTAGTAGCCTCCTTGAACGTTTCCTTGAAACCGCTATTGGTTGAAGTTCCGCTGACCACCAAATTGATTGTTACCTTGAAATTCGGGATGGCTTTGGTTATTTGCATTTTCGTAACTGAAGTTCGGGTGATTTCTAAGGCCCGGATGATACGTGTTAGACTGCATATTAAAATTTCTACCCCCACTTCCAGCTCGAACAAAATTCACATCTTCACCTCCACCGATAATGGTCGGACACTGATCGGCTATATGTCCGATGTCCCCACAATGCCCACACAATGGGTACTGCCCATTATTTGCAGGTGGATTCTCTACTGCTCTCACTACCGAATGCCGAGTGCTTTTTGAGGATTGAGCCTTTCGCTTGGACGTGTTGGCATTCTTCTCCAAGTATTCCCAATCTTCATCCTCATAGTTAGTACCGAATGTACCGTTCGATATCGAACTCAAATCTTGTGCGTCTTCATCCGTCAATCCCTCATGAAATGCGTTCAATAACTCCCACAATTGAATTCCGTGATGCGGACAGTTCTTTAACATCATCTTGAATCTGTTAAACGCTTCATGAAACAACTCCCCGTTTTGTTGTTGAAAGCCCCGAATATCTTTACGAGCCTTGTTTGTTCGCTGCAGAGTATAAAACTCATCTAAGAATGTTTGTTGCATATCAGGCCATGTGAAAATCGATGCAGACGGTAACGAATGAAACCATTGCTGCGTTTTGTCTACAAGCTTGAACTGAAAGAGCACTAGTTTTACATTGTCTGCCGTAAACCCTTGATCTCCAATGGTATTACACCGTGCATCATACGCGGCGATATGCAAGTACGACTCTTCGTGTGCCAACCCATGATACATTGGCAAACTTAAGATTGACTGTGCCTTGACTTCGAATGATCGACCTCCTTGCAATTGTGGGATCACAACTGGTGATGGGTTGTTAGCTATAGCGGGTTTAAAGTGGCTTTCCACAACGCGGACCGGTCCCCTATGATATCTCCGTGGAATGCCTTCCGGTAAGTTAACCGGTGGGTTTAAGTTTCTGGGGAGGGGTCTTGCTTGACCCGGCATCTGAGGCACCGGTGGTGGTAGTGGAATATCTAATGGCCTTCTTGGAATAGGTTGTTGATTGATTGGATCGGGTTGTGGTACTTGTTGATACCCCGTGGGATTTGGATGAAATCCCACGCCTTGTGCATTAAGATTACCCGCTTGAACCACTTGTCGAGCTCCTGAATTGTCCGTATAATCAAACTCATCATACTCTTCTCCGTGGTTCCATGAACTGTTTCCTTGATCGTATGTCGATCCCTAATAAGCGAACTGTTGGAAACTTGTTTGGTTTTGGTTTTGCTTGGATGTTGCTGGAGCTGTGGTAGACGAATTAATCGGTTGACTTGGGTTAATGGATTGGTTCTGATGTTGACCTATAGTCGTGAGAACTTCATCAGGAATGACTCTCACGTAAGTTGGACTGTGTTGGATAACCGCCGGGCGGTTAACTGCTGGGTTTGGGTTTGGATTAGTAAATGGTTGTGGTGGCATCGGTGGTAGTTGGGTGGTAGTGGTGGGGGTAGGTAGGGTGGTATTAGGTGCTGGATTATTGGGTGATGGTGAGAATTGAACTGATGATGATGAGCTAAACTCTGCTTGCGAATGTTGCGGTTCCATGTTGTCTAATCCGGACATGGGTTTCAGCGGAGAATGTTGTACACGGTTCTCTCGATGGAGTATACGGTCCCTACGAGCGGTCTTTTCAATCTCCGGATCGAATAGTAATGGTGAATATTTCCGAACTTCCTCTTATGATGCATACACCTGTGACTTCACCTGCACAACACAAACAAAAAAAACTATGCGTAATTCCGAACAAAACAACCTAAAACTCTTTTTGTATTTTTTTTTTTTTTGAAATTTTTGACTAAATACTTAACAGAACTAAACACTTTGCGCACGCCTCCCCGGCAACGGCGCCATTTTGATGTCTGTCGTTGGTGACATGCAAAAACCAAAATAAACTATATCTAGGATAAGTCAGGAATCGAACCAGAGGAGGATTGTGAAAAGTGTTGTTATGAATAGTACTCTTTAATGATTACTGAAATGGAAAATCTATTTGTTTGTTTGATTGATTAACTAGAAATTACTAAAAACAAAGTTGTAATCAATGAGAGAAACAAAGGTTCCTCCGGATTTCCAATTCTTAGTTAAACCCTAATGATATGATTGATAAAACACTTACATAGACATAAGTGTTAACCTAATTACTGATTGTGACATCCATAGACTAAGTACTCTGATTAATACGTAACGAGAGATTATCAAATGAATATCAATTACAATTACCAACCCTAATCCCCAATCCAAATATATCCCAATTACTAGAACTCTCGGGAATTGAATGAATAAAAATTAGAATTCAATAAAAGTTAATCGGTTACAATCAGATAATCAAATCAAGCGGTGAAAAGCATCGAATGCTTAGATCACCGAGTGCATAACAATCAAACACATCAAAATTGTTTAACTTACAAGAACCCTCCACTCGGAGGAAACCTAAGGAGTGTAGCCGCTCATCATGAAAATGGAATCGACAAAAACTTGGATTGAAGATGAACACATGATCGAATTCATGATCGGGTGTGAAATCATGATGATTTGTGGTGAAAAACCTTGACTTCGTGCCCAAACTATGCTCCCTCGTTCATCTGAGAATGAATGCCCTTTTATAATGCCAAACAAAACCCTAATGTCCCCAGCATACAACTAAGAGCCTTATTTTTCGTCAACGGATCCTCACTATCAAGAACCCCAACCATTAGCATCACCTATTCTCCTGATATCCTCATTAAGTGAACACACTCAACCCATATCCCCTGCCAACTCACAAACAACAGTCAACACTTCTTCAACTGAAGTAGTTGCTCAAGATGATGTCCAGCTATCACCACAACAATCTCAATCATCAATACATTCTGGTGCAACAGAACCCATCTCCCCACATCTCATACAAACACCTACACATCCATCAACAAACCAACTACATCACCCACACCTACTAAACTCATATCACCATAGTTAGCCCTGCTCATAAGGAGATACTAAACTTGGAGGAGGTTGATGAACATGAGGTTCAAGATGCTGCTACTGAGGAGATATGTCTGGAGGTTGAAAGGGAGAAAGATAAAGAAGTTGAACAAGAGGAGGGTAGTTATGTTGACATCATTGCTTATAATAAGGATGACTTGAATGAAGAAGAGATTGATTTGAGTAAGAGCTACCTGGTAGCAAAATACAACAATTTGATCATCAAAAGCAATAGGAAGTTAGAAAAGTTGAGGAAAATGAAGAAGGAGCTGATAGAGAAAGATAGACTCATAGCTGTGAAAGATGCTACAATCACTAAACTGGAAGGATGAATCAAAAGGCTGAGAGAAGATATTGAGACTGATAACGAGGTGATTGATGCAATGATGAGCTAATCTTTGAACAATCAGAACAACTGAAAGCAAAAGATGATAAGAATGAGAAGTTAAAGAAAAAGTTGTCTGAACAAAATGTAAGCAAAAAGAAAGAAGCTGATGTGAGTACAATGATGAAATCAAAGGAACCCATAATCTTTTACGACAGGAAAAGAAAATATCTGGGCAAAACTCAAGATGAAGGTGCTGAATCTAAAGATCAACAAAAGAAAACAAAAAGGGTCTCCCCAACTCACACTCCATCAGCTGATCCTACAGCTTATCAGTAAATTGACATCATCAAAGAAGAAAGTGATGATGAGTTGAAGCAGCTAATTGAAGAAGAATTTGGCATGCTATCACTGAAGACATTTTGGAAGAAAGAGCTCAATCTGCCATGTTCATGAACTTAATAAGTAACGGATTCCCATATGACATGGTTGAACGAATGAACATGAATGAGATGATTGAAGTTTTGAAGGAGTTCGATGCTGCAAGGCTGATGCTGCCCATATGCAATTATGAAACTTATTCAAAATACAAAACTATGGAGAAAATCAAGAAGGATTTGTGTTATTGTAAAACTAAGAAGCTAACCAGGTACAACATGACGTGCTGGTTGCAGAGTCATAACTATGAGGCCCATGAGCTTAAAGGAAGATCAATAAGTGAGCTAAGGGAAATGATGAAGCATGTAATGAAGGTGGAGCTAGACACAGGAGTAAGACTCGGACTGGAGCTCCCAATCCTGCATACAAACAACAAGCAAAACAAACTCCTGCTGAACCAACTGTAGTTCAGAGCAGAGACAGCAGAGACGTAAAGAAAAGTTGATAAGAGAGCTAAGGGATGTGATCCCCAACAAGGTCTGGCCTCTGGGAACTGTAGTTAGAGAGATAACTGAACAAAAGACCACAATGATTCAGTTGTTTGAAAACATGACAACTCCAAGATCAATAAAAGAAAATAGAATCATTGCTTGGAAATATGACTCAGAGTGGGACTGTGCTGTGATAAAGAGAACATCTGGAATGATTCAATACTTTCTAAGGGTGGAAACACTCCTTACACTTCCAGATACAGACCTCACCATTCTAGAAAACATCCCCATAACAAACTACCCAATCAGTCAAAGAGGAAACTTCTCTGGACTTGTGGCTAAGCTGAGTCACAGGTTCAAGGGAGATGTGTTTAAAGAAGCAAAGAGAGAAGATGTAGAACACAACAAAAGGAAGCTGAAACAGAAAGGTCTTATTCCAGTTCTCAACATGTGGATGATGAATTTTTGCTGAGAATTAGGTATGAAGATCAAACTGAAGCATCCATCAAGTTATTGAGGGAAATCAGTACTCTTGCCCTATCACAGAATGGAGATATGTAGAAAGGACGAAAGAGCTGGTGTTACAGAGAAATGATCCACTGAAGAAAGGTCCTAGCATAAGGCTATTTGACCCAATGGAGATCAAGCTGCTTCATCAGAGCTATACTTCATATCTACATGACAAGTATTTTCCCAAGCTCAATGATCAAACTGCTCAAAATGACTTGTGCTTTTATATACATGTCATCCAAGTTATTGATAAGCTTCATGCCAAGGCCTATAAGAGAAGGAAGTTTGAAGCTGGGCAGCTGATGGGAGCAGAGATAGAGCCAATAATAGAACTGAGAATTTCAAAACAGGATGAGTTGGAAGTGGTGTCTAATAATCGTGTTGTTGCAACACTAACCACTGAAGAGGACATCCTGAGTTTGAAATACAAAACACTGAAGAAAATGGGAAGAATAAAGATGAAGTATCAGTATGAAGATCAAAAGAATACTGTGGGATACTTCAACACCAAAATTTTGGTAAGAGTTCAAGAATTGAGAGACTTGAACAGATGATTACAAGAGGCAAAACCTATAGGGGGAGTATTGTTAGGACTAGAACAAATGTATAGGTTTAGTTGACTTGTCAACTCTTGTAATTAATCATTGTAACTCTCTTGTTTATAATATAATGTACTGCACAACATATATGTTAACCCATATGATATATGTGTTGGTTTATGTCTGATTGCAAGAAACATCAGACTGAGTCAATTTGGAAAAATTGACTAAGTGTTAGAACAAACTGAGTATGAATAAGTGTTCCTCCGTAGATGTTCTCAGGAGCATAACTGATGTGTACTTCCGTAGATCTCCTATGGAAGAACAACATCAGCTGAACAAGTCTAAAGAACAAGTGAAGCTACTGAAGGAGAGCATGCTGCTGAAGAACAAGTACAAGAACTCCTGCGGAAGCACAATCACCGAAGAACAAGCACTGAAGACTAAGTGTTGCTGCGGAAGACAAATTCCTACGGAAGACTAACAAACGTGTATGATTTCACATCATCAAGTACGCAACATAGTCAACATGTCAGAGCAATAAATCGAGTCAATGGCGACGGAAGATATTTAATTCAAGCGAATATTCCACGTCACATCAACAACATTCTATTTTGTAAAATATAATTTTCATTGTAAATTGTGAACTCCTATGCCGATAAACAAGGCAAGGATTCGCATAGTTAGAGGAAGTTAGCTTAAGTATAGCAACAAAATAGCGAAATATCAGCAATGATTTAGGAACAGAATAGAAACACGATCTCTATATATCAATAAAACAATAACAGAGATCGAGAGACACACACAACAGATATACAAGAACAATTATAGCATACAGAACATCATTAGCAACAGAGCAATACATCAAAATCAATTGTAATCGATTGATTGTGATTGAAGAACAGTTGAACATATTCTGGTTTGTGCATTGTTACGTTTAGTTGTTTCTTGATTGTTCAATACATTATCATCGATTTCAATATAAACAATCCGTTAAACAACAAGTATTGATAGTTCCGCGATCAACACTTGTTAAATCAAATTGATAATTTCTGTATCGATCCTTGGATTCACAAATAATTAAAGCGAGTGTATTAAAAATTGATGATCTAAGCAAATTCTTCAAATCATTTCACATGTGGCTTTGACTCTTGACTACAAAGTCTTCACTCATTTCACATGTCACGGAAATATTCCGTCTTAATAGTCAATGTAAAAGCAATACAAATTCTAAAATTGACAAATGAACAATATTATATTATGACGTAGGTTTACTAGTAAATAGCTTTTGAATTTTAGTGTGATAATTGTGTTGACTGTGACTATAATAACTATTGTTGTGAATTTCTCGATAGATATTCCTTTTGAGTTTAACTTAAACAAGTTTGAGGTAGGTTAAAGTCAAATTCATGAACATATTTTGCTAAACAGGTATGTGTTCATGTTCTTAGATCTATCCGTTTAATTTTTTGAATGAGTTATTGGTAACACAAGAACGTGACATCTTTAACACCCTTATCAATAATTATCGTACCTTTTTAACAACAATTTTCTTAAAACACATAATTTCACATCTAACTTTACACTTGTGATGATTTAAATCACACCATTTTTATAAGAGATAAATACCATATCACTATACCACTAAATCATTAGTCAATAGTTATATCACTATAGTCATGATAGAAATTTTAAATGAAACCATTACAAATGTTGTAGCATTAGAACATACTACACGTATTTTTTTAGTTATTGTATTTTATTTGCTTGACCCATCAAAAATAAAAATTAAATCGATTATAACTACACTATAGCTGTTTTTATCCAGTAATTTTCAAAAAGAAAAAAATAAATAAATTCAATCAAAGTTTACTAGTTTGGGCAAAAGTCTTAGAAAATGGTTTATCGAAGATGGAGTCCAACTAATGAACTTTGACTTTTTGAGTCACGGGAATGTCTTACAAATAGTCAAATAGAACAATTATTTAATTTTATTACAGAAATAATAATCAACATAGCAATTGTTGTACTTGAAGTTTATGGATATGGTGGTTATAATTGTTGGGTTTTCTTTGTGTCTATAACATAAGTTTAGCAACAGAAGCAATTAAATCCATCAAGGATCCATATGTAGTTTTTGAAACTTAAAAACAAAACAATTATATTGTGTTTAGAGAAATTACAACATTGGTGAGAAGTGGTTGCAACAAAGTGTAAGATGAACTAGGATCTAAGTGTTTTTTCTCTTCAAGAGTATACGTCCACACCAAGCAAGTTGCTTCTTGATGCAAATCACCAACCCAAATGTTAAGAACACACTCACAAAAACGCTATTTTATAGTGATTTTATGTGTAAGTAGAAATCAGAACAAAGTTTAATAACAAGATCAAGTGAACTAAGGTAGCTCAATGTGGAGTTCTTTCAAGTGTTTGTCATTCAAGTGTCAAAACTTTTTTCTCCATCTAGAGTTCTCATTTGAAAAGAGTATTTAAGAAGTCATCTTTGTCTAACTATTTCAAATGCATGTAAGGGGAGCCAAGGCCTTTTGTAATAAACACAAAAATACTTTAAAAAGTTTACCAAGTCAAACAAAAAAGAATTCTAGAAAAATTTTAAATTTTGTATATTGGTCAAAATATGGCCATAGTTAGGGGCTGTTTGGTTGGGTCTGACCGACCCCGGTTAGACGTGCACGTCTGACTCGGTCAGACGTGTTTTGTTTGGTTGCTTGCATCTTACTGGAGAATAGGTCTGATCAAACCCCTTATTCGGTCAGATCTAAACCCACATCTGACGCGAGTCAGACGTGAAGTCGGTGGTTCACGGTGGTTCACGGTGGTGGTGCGCGATTGAGGATCTCACCCGAGTCTGACCCGAGTCGGTGGTTCGCGGTGGCGACGGTGAGGGCGGATCTGGTACTGGTCGGCGACAGCGGGTCTGGTCTGCGACGGCGAGGGCAGCCACTGCAACGGCGAGGGCGGATCTGGTACCGGTCAGCGACGGCAGTTGGGATACCAATCTGGTACCGGTAGGTGACGGCGGTTGGGGTACCGATCTGGTACCTTTCGGCGACGGCGGATCTGCGACGGGGGGTCCTGGTCGTGCTCACAAGCGATGAAGGTGGTGGAGAGGGAGCTGCCGGAGAGGATTGTTGATTTTTGTGTGAAGAAGAAGGTTGGTGGTGATCGTCGGCGGTTGGGTAGGGTGGAGATGACGGGTGGTGGTTAGGGTTTTCTTGGATTTGTAAGGTGAAGGTGGGAAAGATAAAGGGGTGGTAGGGTGAAGATAAAGGGTGTTTTTAATTTTTCTTTTTACAACCAAACACACTTGTTGGTTCAGACCTTTTACTGGTTTAGATTCTCTTATTCATTCGGTACTTATTCAATCAGATGTTACCAAACAACCTCTTATACTTTATTATAATAATCTTATAACCTTGTGTTATAAATATTTAGGTACAAACTTACATTTCATTAACAACTAAGATTTAACATCCAACATACATAACAATGTAAATATCATTTACACACACACACACACACACACATATATATATATATATATATATATATATAATATATATATATATATATATATATATAATATATATATATATAACTCATAAATATATTAGCAATGGTTTATTTCATATTATCACTTTACATAACATTAATAGTCTTAATATAATTACCAGGTTGTACACGTTAAACTTAGTTTGAACACGTATATAGAATATTTGCTTGGTGTGTGACCTTTGGGATCATATATCAAAGGCCACATTGTTTCACGTTGAGTTTTGCGCATATATTTCAACAATTGTT
The DNA here is from genome assembly GCA_025506505.1 of Flaveria sonorensis. Classification (NCBI taxonomy): domain Eukaryota; kingdom Viridiplantae; phylum Streptophyta; class Magnoliopsida; order Asterales; family Asteraceae; genus Flaveria; species Flaveria sonorensis. The sequence continues at coordinate 99,937 of JACCIY010000039.1, forward strand.
AGATTAATCTTAACGAGTAATAAAAGAAGTAAACTAAAATGAAATTAACTATATAGTTCGTACAATAGATAAAACTTATATGACAATAAAACGAGTCGGGTCGCAGAAGTCGAAAACATTAATAAACGCCAATAATGTATTTACGTGCTTATAGCTTTTAAAATCAATTTTCGAAATATAGCTAAATATTAATTATAAGATTATAACTTTTAAAGATATTACATGGATGGCCATGCAGTAAATTCTTATTTCATTCCTCATCCCAACTTTTGAAATTATATCTACATTTTCTTCTGTTCAGCTCAGTACGCTTGGGTATTTTCATTAATTGCTATTAAAAGATTTGTTACGTTTAGATGAAATAACTATTAAATGTCTTATACTTCAAAATAATTCAAAAGAATTATGTATAAAACAACCCACCACCCTAACACGACCGCGAATGCACTTACCTTTAAAAAAAATACTATCTACATTCCATCTGTAGTTGCTAAGTGTTTATAAATCAAATATAATCAGATTTGCATTCATGATATCTCAACATACATGTTTTAACAAATTAGACCACTCTTTACCAAATCTATATATTTACTTCCGTGATACTATAACGATATAATTGTTGGTAAATTTAATATCATCAATGTTATTTTAGTATAAGTAAATTTGCTTATAACTAAATAAGAAACTAGAATATACATTGATACAATTTAGAAGGTACGGAATACACATTTAATCAAAAGTATTTTGAATTTTTCTAATAAAAGAAAATTTAGCCTCGATAGCTCAAGAGGCTGAAGCTCACTACACAATAGGGATCCAGGCGTAGTGCCTCTATTTGTAGGGACCATGATGAAGCGACCTTTGGTGGGGCCCAAGGACGAAGATTCAGGAGTGTGCCATTGTTAGCACGTAAGGATGTTCATCGGATCGGATAATGGATTATTTTGATTGGATTATTTGGATTTGAAAATTTCATGACCCTATATAAAATCCGATCCGATCCGATTAAGGATATCTTTATCCGATCCGAATCTGTCCGATTTCAGTTTGGATCGGATTTGGATAAATCCGAATAATCCAAATAAACCAAATAACATTTTTTCTTATTTTTTGTTTCTATTTTTTGCCTAATTTTCTATTCTTAACATTTTTTATGTTTAAAAATCACAATAAAATATATAAAACCAAATAATACAAATATGACTTAAACACAATTTCAAAATTAAAACATAAAATAGGTAATTGTATGAAACCCGAATATTAGAATCTCTAATTTAAAACAATAATCGATTATTATATAATTGTTTAGGATTAAAGGACTGAAATGTGTCAAGATTTTTTAATATTAAGTTGAAAACATAATAGGTAGTTGGTTAATGAGAATTGGGCTAGAAACATAGTTGAATTCTCATTCGGATTAATCGGATATCTGAATAAAAAAAATTATGATATCCGAAATCCGAATAAGGAATTCGAATTTGGATGAGATCCGATCCGAATATTCAAATAAGGATTCGGATCGGTTTATTCAGATTCCGATACGGATCGGATTACGGATACTTTCTGATATCATTTTTTTGACCCCCCTAGTTATCATGGTCCAAGAGGCGGCAACCTCTTAGCGTGAAGAATTTTTATTTTGACATGTTAATTATACACTAGAAGTTTCTTTAGATTCACTTGATTGATAATAAGTTCCATAAATTTAATGATCTGAAAAAACTGGTACATTAATAGTAAGTTGATTGTCATTAGAAACTATGATCAGTATCAATTTTGGTTTTTTCCATAGCAATCGCTGCATCGGAATTAACTAAGCATTAGTACTAATATGATCATCAGAGCAACTTTGAACATCGGTAGTAACTTGATGATCACTAGTAAGAAAAGCTACTATTGATGGTAGAAACTTTGTTATTGCTAATCTTTTTGAAGGCCAATAGTAACTCTGTTTACTACTAATGATTTGTTTTAATATAATTACCAATGATTAAAGTACTATCAGGTCTTTTCATGAAGAGTTGTAATGATTTATTATCATGGTTCAATTCCTATATAAAAATAAATTTTGATTATATTTCACACACAAATTTTACGGGAATTCATACTTGTTCTTGTAAATTAACTTTTTGTCTTATCTAATTAAAGATTTCGTATATTGATGAAATAGCAATAATACCAGATAAATCATGTTAACTAGCTCTACAGTTTTGATATCATTCCACGTGTTGTGGACGTTGCGTAAAACTTCCCGGTGGTCAGACATCGGGGCGGTAGCAGTGCAATCGCTACCGCCATTTCAGCTGCATCATCAGCCGAATGGTTGCCCCTGCCGTCTGTCATGGACGTCTGGGTAAACCCCGGACAGAAACAATTCACACTCATCACGCCTTTATACCTTCGGGCCAAAACCTGAGAGTATGCATTCAAGGCGAGCTTAGAAACGGCATAGTCCGTCCATATCTCCGGCCACCCTGCGGTCTTCCACCGCCCCCTGCCACGTCTTGTAGAAACACACTCACCACTGTTTCGATTCGTTCTTCACTTAACCTTTCTATGTCTTCGAGTATTGCCTTCATTTCTTTGTTTTTCAGCTTCTGCATTTTAAACAATATGAAATTATTAATTAAATACTGAAAAAACGTAAATAAGAATCAAAATTTACGATCAAAAGATATGGTCGCAAACGTAGCGACCAAAATTAGTGAAAGCAACAAAATGTCACAAAACTAGCTACTGAAATGATTCGGTCATAACTCTTATTAAAAAAGAAACTCTAGTCATAGAACACCGGTCAAAAGAATAAAACGCACATAAATAAATAAAAGTAAATGTTGGTCTCAAAAAAGCTAACAACTTTGTTTGAAAAATTAAATAAAAAGCAGGGTTAATCCAAGTCATACTTTAATCTTAATCAGGTTCAATAAATCCAACAAAAAGATTTGACTAAACGGAAAGTTTTTTTTCTAAAAAGGTGTAGTTGATAATTTTATTTATTAATATGGTGTAGTTGGTAAAATAGTTATCAAAACAGTGTAGTTTTGATTTTTTTTATTTCTCACTTTTATTATTATTGGCTACTTATTAAATGTTATTTAATACTTATAAGATAATATCTTTAAATTTAAAAAATTGTTTTTTATTTAAATTATTTTTTTTAGTCTTACTGAAGTTCTTTTTGAGTTTTTTCTAAAACTCTAAGAACTTTTTCTAAAATATTAGATTATAGTATTAATTAAAAATATTAGATTATGTGCAAAGTATAATATCTATAAGAACGTTTTCTAAATTGTTACACGAATGAAAAATTCTGGAAAAAAAGTATATAGAAACGATAAAAATTAAGCAACGAAACTTAAATAAAATTATATTACATCTCTGGTTAAAATGCTCTATGAAATAAAATATATTTTTATATTAATACAATAATCTAACATTTGGATTATTTTCTATAGTTTTAGAAAAAAAACTTACTTTTTTTTTGAAAATTATAAAACAAATTCAATTTAAATAAAAAAAAATTTTAAAATTTAAAGATTATCCTATAAGTATAAATAATATTTAAATAAGTAGCCAATATATAAAAGTGAGAAACAAAATTTTTTTAAAACTACACTATTTTGGTAATATTTTACCAATTACACCATTTTGGTAAATAAGTTTTTAAACTACATCACTTTGGGAAAAAACTCCAGTCAAATGTTTATGTTAAAAATATTCTCTAAATTATTTTATATAAAGTTTAGTTATAGTGGTAATATTGATTTTATAGTCAAAATTAACACAGTAGTAGTTTTTTCTTAATTACTCATAACTACTAGAGAGAAATTACCTATTACAATCTACACACCATTGGTAACACAATAGTTATTTATATAATAGTTTTATAAAGGGAAAACTTTATAAAATAGTAACAAGTTTAGGTGTTACACTCAGGTCAGTCATATTTTTATTTGTTTTAATCAGGTCACTGATATTTTTATTTGTTTCAACCAAGTTTTAAGAGTGTTTCAATTAGCTCATTCATATTTTAATTTTTTTTAAATAGTTTGCAATTTTTTTAAAATAATTCGGTTCTTTATAGATATTGTTAGTTTTTTTTATATTTCTATTGTTAATATATATTTATAATTTATTAGTGACATAATTTGAACAATCCTTAAACTTTAATGACCTGATTGGGATAAAAAAAATTTTAAGTGACTTGATTGAGACAAAAATATATGAGTGACCGGATTGGCACAAACAAATATATGAGTGACCGGATTGGCACAAACAAATTTATGAGTGACCTGATTATAACAATTCTTAAACTTGATTACTAAAAACATGTAGAAGTATTTAGTTCAACCCAGCTCGATCTAGCCTGAACTAAATCTACTCATTTCGGCCTAAATGCATTTCCACATGTTATCCACAATTAGGGCTGCAAACGAACTAACGTTCAGCGAACAGTTCGTGAACGTGTTCGGCGTGAAGTTCGTTTATGTTCGTTCATTTAGTAAATAATGAACACGAACAAGAAAATTCGTTCGTTTAGTTAACGAACGAACACGAACACAAGCCGTGTTCGTTCGTTTATGTTCGTGAACGTTCGATAATGTGTTCGTTTATGTTCGTTAATGTCCGTTCGTGAACGTTCGATAATGGTTCGTTTATGTTCGTTAATATGTTCGATTATGTTCTTAATTTTTCTGTTAGTTATTTTTATGACAAGTATGTCAAGTGTTTTTGGATATTTATGTTTACATGTTTATTTTATTTTTATAAATTTTGTGATGAATATGCTGATTTTATTTTTAAAATAAATATGTGATCATTTTTATTCGTTTTGTGTTCATGGACTTCTTTGTGTTCGTCATGTTCATGAACATTTGTTTGTTTTTTGTTTGATTTTGTTTGTGTTCGATTGCGTTCGGTAAGTGTTCGTGAACAGTTCATAAACATGTTCATTTCCTTAATGAACAACACGAAACAAGAAAACTCGTTCGGTAAGTGTTCGTGAACAGTTTATGAACGTGTTTTATTTCTTAATAAACGAAAACGAACAAGGCCTTGTTCGTGTTCGTCGGTTCGTTTGCAACCCTATCCACAATGTATACTTCTATGACTTGAGTTATATATGAATATGCAGGTACGTACATCTAATGTGCCAAGACGTGAACTGATGTTCAGGATGCGGCTCATGGAATCCGAACGGCGAAGAAAGGGTAACATAGCCTCTGTAAACTGTTTTGACCCATTGTAATTAGTGTTGATCACTGTATCGGCATGATTTATCGAGTTCTCCCCCATCACGTTGAAACTTACCGCTGCATTGTTCACCTGTATCAGTATCGTGGCACCGGTTAGATAAATATGAATCATAAACAATAGGGTGTGGTAAATATAAATTTCATGTACTGAACGCATCCCTCTTGTGAGAGGATACTATTTTTTTTTAATAGAAAAACGCCACCAAGTGTGTGAAATGAAAGGTACGTTTAAGAGTATACTTTGAACAATATCTTATTAATTATTTGTGAGAGATTTTCTAACTATTTTTGCAAATTTGATTACAATGCGCATTAAGATTCTTTTCATATATAGTTTTATTTATATATTGTTATTGTTGTCAAATATATGACAAATGCGAACATCAAATGAGACGAATAAATGATTTGGGAGGTAGAGTGGAGATCTCCTGTACACATTTTTAAGCATTATAATGAGATTCGATCCATTAGATATATACATATAGAAAAAGTTTATGGCGAATGTGTGTTTTTTCATGCTTACAATACATTTTAAGAATGATAATAAAGTTAGAATTAGATTTGTACAGCTTCAACGGTACTTTATCTAATTTAATTACTGGAGCTCGACCTTGAGTTTGGCTTGTGAGATTTGATATTAAATTGACTTGTTCATGATAAGATTTTTACCATATCATATGTGACTGTTTACTAATAACTTCTAATATGCATATCACGAGTGATTTAACTACTTGAATAATGCATGAAAAAATAAACACAATAACACGCAAAATGTAAACATGTTGATTGTATAGATGAAGAGCACTTACAAGAATATCAAACGAATTGAATGTGGATCTAAACCAAGCAACGAAAGAGCTAATAGAGGCTTGATTTGATATGTCAAGCTGACAAAAGTGGAGATTATCGTCGAGGCCAAGAACCTTTAGCGAGCCCATG